>CAJHQP010000215.1:0-238727 GCA_905132765.1 Moricandia arvensis | reverse complement strand
TGTACATGTCGATTACGAAAAACCTTATTCTTCCTAAATTTACAAGTCCTTTACGAAAAAATTTGATTTCGTCGTAACATCCTAGTAATAGGCTTGTACATTTCCGACGAAGTAATGTCGTCGTAAAGCACCTCTGTTAAAAGCACGTTTTCTTGTAATGTTATGGTGGGTTTTTCTATTCCTTCGACCAGGATTACTCTTTTCATGATCAGGCTTGAAGTCGAAGCGAGGGTGGCAAGGGCATCAGTGGAAGTGTTCTCACCCCTAGGAATTCTTTTTAATTTGAAATTGTCGATTTTTGTGTGATTTCCCGTAGGACTGCAAGGTAGGCTTCCATCCTTTCATACTTTTTCTCATATTCTCCATGAAACTGGCTAGTGACAACCTAGGAGTCACTGAAGGCACTGATTTGCAAATATCGATGATCATGGTCCCGAAATCAAGGATTTGTATTCTGCTTCATTGTTCGTGGCGTTGAATCCCAAATAGAACGACTGCTCGATCATTTCTAGGATTGGCGATTTTGAGCTGGATCGCAATTCTGAAACCTTGTTTCGAGGATGCTTCCACATCTTGGTTCTCAGGTCTTGATTCTGTGTTGGGGAAAAGTTTGATGACGAAGTCGGCTATTACATGCGCCTTAGAACTCAGGCAAGATTTGTACTCAACATCGCATTCACTTAACTCAATGGACCACTTTACTATCCTTCCTGTGTGGCTAGGACTGTGCAAGACCATTCGAAGGGGCTGGGAGGCAATGGGGACCATGGTGTAATACTGGAAGTAAGGTCTGAGTTTTCGTGCCGTCAGAGTATCTCATTTTAGCGTCCATCAATGTTGTCTTACGTAGTATATAGGTTTTTGCTCGCCGTTCTCCTTGCGGATTAGTACGCCGCTTGCTGTGCACTCTGAAGTTATTCATAAAGGTACAAGGTTTTTCCCTCGAGAGGCTTTGAAAGCTTATGGGGCTCACTGTTTTAGTTGTCTCATAGCAGAGTCACACTCATCGCTTCATTCAAAGTTTTTGTTTCCCTTCTGGAGATTATAGAACAGGAGATATCTATCTGTTGATCTGGAGATAAATCGATTGAGCGTGGGTCAACCTTGGTTAGGGAGTGTCCGATAAAGGCTGAAATCTGTTTTGGATTTGCCTCGATTCCTCTTTCGGTTACGAGGTACTCGAGGAATTCTCCCGAGATGACTCCGAAAGTACATTTTGTCGGGTTCAACTTCATTGCAAACTTGTTAAGGATGTTGAAACATTCTTGTAATTGGGAGACATGACTACTGGCTTCCGATGACTTTACTAGCATGTCGTCGATGTAGACCTCCAATATTTTTACCTAATTTCTTGGAGAACATCACGGGCCTTTGGTAGGTGGCTCCAGCCTTCTTAAGGCAAAATAGCATAGCTTTTTAGAAATAAGTGCCACGATCTGTGATAAAACCTATCTTTTCTGGTCCTTCGGGTTCATAAAAATCTAATTGTAACCAGAGAAGGCGTCCATGAATGCCAGCCATTCATCTCCTGTGGTGGCTTCCTCCAGGCAGTCAATGTGCGGTAGCTTGAAGCTATATTTGGGGCAGGCCTTGTTGAGATTGATGTAGTCGATGCAAACCATCCACTTTTTGTTTTTTATTTTTTCACTACTACCGGATTGGCGAGCGAGTCGGGGTATTGTACTTCCCTGATTGACAAGACTTTTAGGAGTTTGTTGACTTCGTCATTGAGTGCCTTAACTGTTTTGGGACCTAAATTTTGTCGCTTTTGTTTTACGGGTTTGAATGTCGTGTCAACATTCAGATCGTGAGAGGTGATTTTGATGTCCATCCTGGCATGTCCTCTGCCGACCATTCGAACATCCGAATGTTTTGTTAAAAGAACGATAAGAGATCGTGTCTTACTTCTGGAGGGAGATAGTTTTTGGTGCTAACACATCTTTCGGGGAGGTGGTCGTCGAGGTTGACAGAGCTAGCAAGATTTTTTCCAGGGTCGTGGATCGAGAGGTCGCGTGTCCCCGGTCGCTTAAATTCTAGCGGTCTTATTTTTAGGAAACTATTCATATAACAAGCTCGTGAAGATCTTTTACTTCCCCGAATGTTTTTTTCTCCTGTTAGAGAGATGGATTTTATGCATTGATGGTAGATCGAGGGTACGACCTTCATCTTTCATAAACAAGGTCTTCCGAGGATGGTGTCGAAGCGGGTGTAACGTTTCGTTACTGCGAGCTCACATGCGTTGATGGTCGACCACATACAATACATCTTGTAGTAAATCGAGGGTACAGCCATCTCCGCCGAGGTTTATGAAGGGTGTTACTTTGGGTGTTATCGAGGGATTAGGGTAGTTCATCAATATGAAGGCTTCGAGCGAAAGGAAGTTACTAGAATTTCTAGTATCGGCCATAATCTTCCACAATGCATTCCGCCTACTGCTAGCCCAATGATAAGAGCGTCATCATGCCGCTTTTCTAGCTTCAGCGATTTATGTTCATAGCAGATGATTTCGTTATTCATCGAGATTGTTCCTCTGGGCTAGTTGTCTCCTTTATTGACCAAGCGAAAGAGGGGCGGCAATTTCCGCCCATAAGGGGAGTGCTAGAAAAGAATCATAGATATGCAGGTCATTAGAAGGAAGAACCACCATAAAGCCCTTTTCGGCAATCTCTTTTACGAATGTGAGGGCTTGGAAGGCAGCCCTTTTCTTCGAAGCGCTACGTGCCTCCACATCTAGTGAAGGGATCCCGTACAGGGAAGTCAGAAGGTCTGCAAGTCTTTTTCTAGTGCTAGAAGCTTCGCCAGAAGCAAGCAAGACGTTTAGCCCTGAATTTTCAAGGACTATTCCAGTGAGTCCTCCAATGGTGAAAAAAGATAAATCATACAGCAGCTAACCCTCTCATCTGGTAGAGAACGAGACAGGAGAGTGAATACTGGGTATACGATTTCATTTTGCTATAGATGATACACAAGGAATCTTTTTATTGTGGCTCTTCCTTCTAATGACCGACATATATATGATTCTTTTCTAGCACTCTCCTTATGGGGCAATCAGGTCGGAAAACTCCCTTTCCACCTCCGAGTATCAGATCGCTTAAAGTAGGTGACCTTAGGTCATCTTTAGTCGGTCTCTCCGATCCAATTCGTTTATCGTTTCCTCTTTTGGATGATTGGTTCGGATCCATGATCATGCTTAGGAACCTTAGATCGGGTTCGTAGAAAGGATGTTTTTGTTTTCTCTTCCCCACCGACAGCACCAAAATGTGGATCCTAAAGCCCCAACTAGGTATCTGGTAGTGATAGTTTGTAAACCTGCTTCACCATTGAAAACAGAAGATTCAGCATTCGTAGGAACACTACCACATGGACACAATACTGCATACAAAAACAAGCATCCACCAGTTCATATCCACTTAGACACAACCCTAGCCACTTGTGGATCCTACAACCCACACTAGGTATTTGTAGTGATTGTTTGTAAAAGGTAGGGAAGAAATAATGTGGGCAACGAGCAAAACGATGTAATCAGATTCTGGTAGAAAAAAATAGAATTTATTAATAAAGATTGAGTGAATACAACCATTACAATGAGACGGGATTACAATGACTAGAACTAAGACAAAAGTATTGAGAGTGAGAGATCGAGGTCGAGGTCGTGTGTGATCTGGATAATGTCTAGGTTTCGAATGTTTTCTTTCTTCCTTTATAGCTGTTCTTCTTATCTTCCTGTACCTTAAATCCCGCAGCACCCAGGATTATCTCCGACCCATTCTTCCTTAAGTTTGTAGTAGGTCGTTCCTCTTCTGACGGGTTAGCCCATTGGGCGTTTCTTACAAGTCAAATTATTGGGTCCAACACCCAACACAACCACAGCTTACACTCAGACCTAGAAACATAGCAGACATTGAAGAATAAGAATTGATGTGCCACTGTTGTTTGATGACACACTCACCACTGACAAGATTCCAGATTTGGATAGCGGATGATGCAGATGACAATATCCACGTGGGCATACTCTTCAACAACAAACTGTATTGCAGAATTTCCTTAGGTATTTACGCCATAAAAACAAATTCTCCTTCAATCAGACATGAACAAAAAGACATTACTTTGTCTTGGAGTGTGCTGACAAAAGGTGTGATTAGCGCATTTGAGCATATGAGCTCGCTAATTGTGGCTATTATGAAATCATTAAAGCTCAGCTAGAGCACAGCTGCTCCATTGACACATGTTATAGCTACAAGAAAAAAGCTACCTCACTCATAATATCTGGCTGTCTACAAATCCAGGTACAGTGACCCCATTTCAGGACCAAAAGCAGGGGATCTGCAACAGCTGCTACTTGAAGGCTTGCACATCTCTTCTGGCTACATGAATGTTACAGGGAAAAAGAAATAGCTATTTCAGACGTGAGGGTTCCAGATGAAGACTCTTACCTAGAACTTCAAGGATACTTCCTGTTTGCCTTTTAAGGAATTGGAGCCTCGGTTTTGGGTTTAGGAACCTTAGACTAGTAGAACGCACCTCTCACGGAAGTACAAGGACGTCTTCCTAACTGCTAGTGGCGAGGATGCGAACTTCGAGGTCTAGCCACTTGGATTCGCCATTGTGAACAGTGAAAACAATGCTAGCTGGATTTGGTTCCTGCAAAGATTGGAAAGGATTATTGCAGATAGAACTAACATCACCATCTAAGCAGACAGCCTACTCTCCATTGTCAACGCTTAAATGGTTGTCGTCCCCAAAGCACACCATGGCTCTTGTATTGTCTACATCATGCACAATGTCCCACTCAAGATACAAAAACAAAGGGATGGAAAAACTTGTTAGCCAGGCCGCTTTTACTTTCCGCATTTCGACATTCAATAAACTGTTTGTCCAGATAAGCTCTGCCAACCTAGCTTGCGGAAAATACCTTGAAAAAATCAGAACTGCAATCTGTTCACGAGCGTACTTCCGAGGCCAACGTTACAATATGATGACAAGCAGCATAGCAGAACATCTCAACATGGCCCTCTGCAAAGAAATATCCTCTCATGTTGTTGAACTCCTAATGTTCATACAACGCATGCTTACCCGCTGGTTTTCTGTCCGGCATAAGAAATCTTTGAAACGTCGTGGCATGGTTACACCCGAGGTTAACAAGTCATATCCAACAATCACGATGTCACTAAATCACGCAAATCAACATGATAGCATTTTTGATTGCTCAATTCCTCGGTCCTATGGGTGCATCTAATCACGTGATTCTTGATAATAAAGTCTGCAACTGTGCTGTCTTGCGGAAATACAAATTTCCCAGTGCTCACACAATGATTGTGGCAAATAGTGTAGGTGTGCCACACCACCAGCTCATAGGGGACTGCTACAAAACCAAAACCTGGATTGAAACCTACGTTCCACTCATTAACCCTGAGGCCTCTGCCCAACATACTGTCCTACCCGAAGAGGTTACCATACAAATCATTCTGCCACCTAAAACAAAAAGACCATCATTTTGACGCAAGGAAATGAGAATCCACTCAACCGGCAGATTCCCTCTACTTTCTTTTCCTTAATGGTTTTTACCATGCTATATGTCTGGTTTTTAGAGTCTTTATACTGTATTTCGAGTTGTTCTAGAGTAGATTTAGGTTCAGATATGTTTTGAGAAACTTTGGAGATTCTGGAGGTATTTGAGATGCAGAACTTGACAGAAGCATCATAAGTTTAGATAAATAGGCCTTCCAACGCTGCGTTTGACCTCATATTTAGACAGAAGATAGAGATTTGAGTTAGGTTTCTAATACCACCGGTATTAGGTCAATCAGAAAGTTTGATAAATATTTATGCTTGTTCATCTGACGCGCGAGAGGAAGCATTCATGCTTACAACATGGTGTCGACCGACACAACCTTGGTGTCGGTCGACACTCCTCCAAATCAGGAAACTGACTATTTTTAATGAAGTTTCAAGAATTGTAACATTTCTCCAAAGTTTCACTTATTTACAAAAGAGCCATGGACGTGACCTAGCCTATATATATATATATATGTTTCTATTTTCTAGCCACTGTTTAGAATATACTTTCTTCTTGTTTTGTTTTGAAATTGGGAGAGAAGAGAAGAACTCCTTCGGGAGTCTTCTTGGAACTCTTGTGGATTTGTCTTTGAAGTCTATTCATTCTATAATTATGTTTCCATCTATCATGTCTGAATAATCACCCTATTAAATCTATGGTTTTCATGTTTTTAATGTCAAACTGATAAAGATAGGATTCCTAGAGTTATTCATAGATTCTACACTCGGATTGATCTTACTGCTTGTATTTATTGTGATTGTAATAGCGCGAGAGTACGACTTTTCGCCTAGAAATATTGATTATAGAATAATGGGGATAGTGCGAGAGTGTGACCGATAACATGAACCTAATCTTGCTGAACTAAATACTTATTCGTGATGAGAGCAGGTCTCGGACCTAGTTGAACATATTTGAATCTTTCTTATTGCTTGTATGATTTATCGAGTTCGCAATGAGAGTTGGAACTTGATTAGAGTTATGAATCTAATAGTTTATTGTAGCGAGAGTTGGATAACTTACTATTGATAGTTCGAGTTCTAGAACTGAACCTTACAAACTCTTGGCATCTATTTATTTATGTTTTCAATCTCTTGTTTGATAAACCCTTGAATCTAACACTTTATCTATCTATTTATTTACTGCTTTCTCTTTATTGTTTTTTGCCTTCTGGCTTAGCTTAGCTTGAAACCATTAGTGTATTGTGTGATCCCCAGTCCATGTGGATGCGATCTTTTAGTACTACGATGACGCTTTTATTTGAGAGAGTTGCTTGAGGTTAATTTGAGCATATCACCTTAACACAAACTTCTTTAGTCGTGCCTTTTTTCCTCACATCACGGCATTTTTCTTTTGTTTCTGTCAAACATTTACCTAAGAAATAGAAGACTGTCTCTAACAAGTGTGGTCGTTGCGGTAGCGAAGGCCACAACAGGACCAGGTGCAAAAAACCAATATGACGGTGGTACGTTCTATATCCAGGATCCAACAACATCTTTGGATAGAGGCTACACCACTTTTCACTATTTTGTTTTATTATTTTACAAACTCATCTACTGTTTGGATAGTGTTTAGCTAAAGTCATGACCCCACCCTTTTTTGTTGTTCACGAATTACTATATTGGCGCTAGCGTCTGCATGTTTTGCACGTTTGTCCTTTTGTTGGGCCTTTTTGTTGCAGTCCTACTAAAGAACTCTTATCTCTAAATTCTTGTCATGTTGTTAGAGTTTAGCTTCTGCTACTATTACATTTTACCTCCTTTGAAAGCACTCAGTCTCATGCACACCATAGTGCGTTCATGTGGCACTATACATCTTCACATTAACATTGGACATTTACACTCAAAAACATGTTCCCATCAATTAAAATGACAATCCACATAGCAGTAACCACGAAAGTTACCTTAACTGGTCATCCAATTTTCATAGCACTTAGGCCTATCGTCCATGTTGAAACCACAATACAAAGCCCAAGCTCAGCCATTTATGTAAATACAGATTTGTGCTCACTAAAACATCATGGACAACTAATATCTCTCAAATTACCTACCACAACTTTCTCTTTCAAATAAGAGGTTCAGTTGTAGTACTTAGAGATGGAATCCTCATGGAGCGTGGAAACACAATAGACTAGAGATATTAAGATTAAGCTATGCGAATAATATTAAAATAGACAAGCAAGCAGTTGCTTGTAAACCATATGATAAAATACCTAGACTTAAGGTTTCAGACAATAGAACTATGATGTATAGATGCTAAGGGTATGTGATGAACCGTCCTAGAACTCGAATGCAATAGAAAGATATCCATCCCTCGCTATGATTCTAATCAGATGACTAAGTCTTTGTTCCAGTTGTCGCATGCGAACAAGGAGAAAGCGTCGATCGATATTATGGAAGGATTGTTGATCGATGCTACCTTAGGTAAGCACTAAGGTCATATTCCATATTTTCACTAAGTTAATCTACACCAGCTCTCGCATGTATCTAACAACCTAGCTCGGCAGAATAATGTCAAGTAATGGAACTACTGTCATAGTGGTCAGTACCCTAAATTCATGATTCTAGTTAGCTAGTCTAGAACACAAGCAATAAGTCGAATTCTGATGAAGGCTCCTAAATAGATTTACCGTAGCAGTTCTATGTCTAAGAAATTCATAAGAAGCCTAATAAAACTCTAATCCTAATTAGGAAAACTACATAGACATAATTAAGCAAATCGTAACAATAATCTGATTAGAATGCAAAAAAGAAAGTAGGAAAACAATGGAGTTCCAATACAAATCTCTGAAGGAGTCTTGATCTTCTCTCCAAAAAACATAACTAAAAAGCTTTTAAGAATGGTGGAACAGTATGTGGAGGGTTTCTAGTTGGTGTGTTGCCCAAACAATGGCAAAACACCTAAATACTAGGTATAAAGTCGGTCAGGGGTAGTATTGTAATTATATAGATCTTTTGGGCTTGAGTGGGTCTTGACTTTAAGGTGGCCCGTCTACTCGCGAGGGTGTCGAGCAAAACTAAGGAGGTAGTCTCGATCAAAACTCTTCCTGAATCTCGACACTGACTTCTAATGTCTTCAACAACTATGAGTTTTCTCATCATTAAGCTACAAAGTGCTCCATATCCTCCACATTGCTCCATAGACCATAAAACACTCTAAAATAGACTCAAAACACTCTAAAATAGACTCTAAAAAGTACATATATTATAGGTGAAAACTGGTCAAATCCATAGTATATCAACCACCTATATAGGTGTTCAGCCACTTGGTTACATTGGGAAGGTAGACAAAGTTCTATTGACTGTTTCAATTTGTGGGTGACATTTTGTAGAAAAAAGCAATCTAGTCCCTATTTTACCGCACAAAGTTTTCCAAAAGTAACTTAGAAATTTCGAGTCCCTATCTGACACAATTTTCCTAGGCATTCAATGCAATGTAACAACTTCCCTAAAGAATAATTCAGCTACGATGACTACATCATCAATTTTGTGGTAAGGAATGAAGTGTCCCATCTTAGAGAACCTATCCACAAAGAAAAAGATGCTATCTCTACCTTATCCTTGTCCTAGGCAAGCCTAACACAAAGTCCATAGTAATGTCAACCCATGGTGGATCAGGGATAGGGAGATGAGTATACAAACCTGTCGGTTGGACCTTGAATTTGGCCTGCTTGCACACGACACACTTGGAACATACCTTTCCACATCTCTCTTCATACTTGGCCAGTAGAAGTGTTCCTACAAGGTGGTTAGTGTCTTGGAAATACCAAAGTGGCCCATCAATCCTCCTCCATGAGCCTCCCTGACATACAAATCCCTCAGAGTACCACAAGGAATACATAACCGATTACCATAGAAAAAGAACCCTTTAAACTGATAATACTTGCCGTTGTAATGTTTTCCAGTATCCTTGTAGGCCTCTTGAAAGTCAGGGTCATCAACATAACAAGACTTAAGGTGTTCAAATCCCAAAAGCTTTGTTTCCATAGAAGTTAAGAGAGTGTACCTTCTTGAGAGTGCATCAGAAACTACAATCTCCTTACCTTGCTGGTAGTGCATGACTGACATCTGGTGTTTTATTGTTCTAGCATGGCATAAATATCCTGAAAATTAAATATAAAATTAACCATAATCTTAACGCACAAATAATACTCTTGCCAAGATGCTAGATCTAGGGTTTCAAGCCTGATGGTTTATAGGGAATAGGATGCACGGAAATGTAAATATTCGAGAACTCAAATATTAACTATTTCTGACTCTTTTAACTCAAACTCTCGTATGCGAGCAAAAGGAAAGACTATCGATCGACGGCTAAGGCCTAATGTCGATCGACGGTGAAATCAGAAGGAAGTGTGAACGAGATTTGACAAGTCCACCAAACATATTAGACAAGCTCTTGCATGCGCCTAACATCCTAGTTCAGTGGAGTCTATTTTGGTTCAGTGTAGTCGTCCGTGTCCTACATTCGAGATCCTAGTTAGGTACTCTAGAATGAAAGCATGAAGCACAACTCAATTGATGGATATTAACTTAACCTAGAAATTCTACTTTTGGACTAATCCATGATTGATTTCATTCAACCCTAAATCTAATTGATAATTACTCAGACATAATTAAAGAAAGAACAATAGTCTGAATATAATGCATCGATAGAATATTGGGGTTTAAATACAAATCTCCCTAAGGAGTTATGAATCTGTTCCCCTAAAAACCCTAAAACTATAATGAAAACTAAAACTCCTTGTGCATAAAACTCTACCCTCCATGCACACATGCACCTTATTTTTCACCTCAATACATAAGGCATAAATATAAAAACCCTAATACTTAGGTCAAAACTCATCTAGGGCATTTTCAACATTTGTCTCCAACTTGGACTTTGAATTGGTTGTGTGTGATCTGGACGTCGATCGATGGCAAGTGTGCAACATCGATTGATCTTGGTCTTTTAACATCGGGCGACACCAAGGTTTTGTCGTCGATCGACGACCTTTTTCTACTTCGACGCCTCAAATGATCAGCTACAGATTCTTCTTCTCTAAATGCTCCAAAAGCTCCAAGTATCTCCATATATCTCCAAAACGTTCCTGGACCTGTAAATACTCCAAAACATAGCCTAGAAACACATAATATACCCTAAGTAGAGCCTATAACATGGCCTAAAAATTGTAATAAACAAGCTGTATCAACTCTCCCAGACTTAACCTTTTGCTTGTCCTCAAGCAAACCAGGTCTGTGAAAGAGGTTTTGAAAAGAAGAGACTCGCATAATGTCTAAGTATAATTGTCACCCTACTTTGTTGCAAGCACATACTATCAAGTCAATCACAGAGAAACTTTATATACCTATGCTAGTATAGCAACCAGATCCATTCTACCAACAACTTAGCAAATACTAGTCTGACTCACCCCTCTACTGATTTCATTTCTTTGCATAAAATAAAAGTGTAGGCTTTACCTTGGGAGTATTGATCAAAGGAAACATGGGCTCTTACCTCTGCAAGTATCTGAACAACCAAGCAAAAAGTCTTCTCTGATTTCTTTGTTCCCCCTTTTCTCTCTGAATCTTTTTAGATCTCAAAAACTTAATGAACGATGATGCTGATACAGTCCATCTTTGCCATCTTATTTTCGATTTTCTTCTTTTCTTCTTCTTTTTTTTTTAATTTATTTCTTTTGATTTTTTGGCAAAGTTGTAGGCGAATATTGGGGTCATCGGTAATATACCTAACCCTCGCTTCCAACAATGTGTGATCGTTCCTCCGAATTAGAATAGTGGGGTCTCTGTAATGTACCTACCCCCTCTGCATCTCGGGAAGTCATCTCAATCTTTAAGCTTTTAGGTAGATGCTGGACAGAGAGAAAGGAACCAAAGGTGCAATCACTTGTACCTACAGACTTTCAAAAGGAATCCGATCCAGTGTATACCAAGCCCCAAAGAAAGAAAATAATGTCATGATTAGTGTTGGAAATAAGCCTTGGTTCCTTCAAACTTTATAAGCAAGTGTGATATACTGGCAGGATGATCCACTTTGGTATCTCTAGTAATCTCTGCAAACAACCTTCTAAGAATGATGCTAAAGTGTGGTTAGTCAATAATAAATCTTGATCATAGTCCTGTTCTCGACTCAATAAAATTTCTTGAAAAACTTATATATATATATATATAGTAAATAAGGCTCAAAAAAAATCAAATAACATTAGCGAACCTCCCCCAGACTTAAATTACACTGTCCCCAGTGTAATCTGTTCTGGATTGGTTAGGAAAAAATAAATCATAAGTAAATAGCTTAAGTAAAAGACTCGATTCCTCTCTCTGTAAGAGAGTGTCGATCAATGGTAGGCATGAGGGGTCGATCGATGGTCGTGATCTATTGTCCACTGATGGTGCCTCTATGGTGTCGATCGATGGTGAACTCAAACAATCTACAAAACAAAGTAAAACTCGAAATAAATAGTAGTATAACTAAAAACGAAATAAAGACTTACTAAACAATGGGTTGCCTTCCACTCAGCTCTTGGTTATAGTCTTAAGCTCGACGTTGTGAGCTTTCTGACTAGAATGTAGGTGGATCAACACTTGGAAAACAAGTGTCTACATCTTTTTTGCTCTTCTAAAACCATGTACCAATGAAGCTCCTCATTGCCTCATATCTTATGGTTTTCTCATTCCTTATAACCTCTCTAGCAACCTCCATTGAACGTATTCTCCGTTGTAGGTTCTCAATACTGTGCTATAGCATTCTAAGTTTGTCAGATGTAGTCTCTGATATATCTCTTCACGGTACTCGATTATCTCTTCTCTCTGTACTCTTCGTTGTACTCGAGGTAGGATGGGTTGTAACAACCATCTACGTGGCAGTTGTTGATCGGTTCTAGAGTAGGTTGTCGATCGATAACGAAGGGTGGGTGTTGACCGATTGCTGAACAGCAAACGCGTCGATCGATTGTCTGGGCTGGGTATCGATCGATGCTCCATCTTCTGACTCTTCATTGAACTCATAATTGCAGAAACAAGTGGCCAGAAGTTCTGCATCATTACACAATTCAATCATAGTAGCCTTTCTCTTATTCTTTACAGGTTCATAGAAAATATTTTAATGAATTAGAGATAGATACAACCTGTTTAATTTCATATCAGACATAGCTTCCACGGTAGCCATGAATGCTCTCCAAAGTAGTAGTGAGGAATTCCAATCTATCCTGATGTCCATCCCGTTGAAGTCTATTGGGACAAGGGTGTTGTTAATCTGTACTGGAAAATCTTTTACCATCGCTCATGAGTTCACTTTTGAGCAGTCTAAAAATGTGAAAGAATCATTGGAGGGTTCCACTTTCAGGTTCAGCTCCTCTGCCATAGTTCTTGGCATAATGCGAACTGATGATCCAATATCACAGAGGGCATTGGGGTATTTGTTGCCCTTGATGAAGCATGGAACCACAAACTTCCCAAGATCATTTTTCTTCTTTAGACAAGTCATATGTTTCATCTTTTCTTTGAGATGATTGAACATGATCTCTATATCATCGTCTGTCTCCCTTGTAATCCTGCAAAATCCAACAACCTGTGAGTATAATAAGCTTCATCAAAAGGAGTATCTAAAGGAACTTTGAAAACTCTTTGACAAAGTTATCCATCTCTTTTTCATTGGATTTTAGGCGTTGATGTTTGTGGATCTTTTGCTTCCTCTTGGACTGTCCATCATCTTCTCTATCAAGATCCATAGCTTCAGACGTGTCAGTATTATGTTCTGAAACCATTATGGTTGGACGCACAATCAAATTCACAGTGATGCTTTGCAGTCGAACCGGCTTTCTCATTTGTCGATCGATGTTCATGTCGCAATGTCTATCGATTCTTGTATCTCTCTGTTGGTTGATTGTCTCGTGACGGTGTCGATCGATGTTAGTCGATTCAGACGAAGCTACTGATACTGCAAAAATCGTTCTCGATCGATGCTCATTGCTTGGTGTTGGTCGAGACCAATGCAAACTGCCGAATGACATGGAAATTTCCACACAGAAATCTTCTTCTTGGAGCTTTTCCCTCTTAACTTCCTGACCAAAAACCATCATCAATCAATGCATTGACATTGTGCTTCTGTCCAGCCTCTATTTATCCTCGATCTTTTGACTTGCTACATTATGCAGATGACCGTCGAATTCATGCAAGTCTCCATCTCATCCCGAACTAATATTAAATTCGCAACCATCTGAACTCGTCTGCTTCTATCGAACGATGCGGGTAAGTTGATGTCGGTCGTTGCTATCTGATCAGTGTCGGTCGATGCTCGAGTTCTGATGTCGGTCGATGCTGTCCGTAAAGAAGTGTCGGTCGACGCGGTATAGGTGCTGTCGATCGATGCTTGTCATTTTCTTTGCAGATCGTACGTTCGAGTTTGTCGGGGTCAGAGGATAGCAGTTCTTGTTCTTTATTGCTCCTGGTGCGTCTTTTCATGTACCTGAAAAGCAAAGGAAAATAAAATTAGTAACTTGAAAAATAGTTACAAACCTAGACTAAATCCTATAAATTAAATCTAATTGCGTTCAATGCTCCATGGCAACACCGCCAAATTTGGCATCTGGTGTTTTATTGTTCTAGAAGGGTATAAATATCCTAAACAGTTAACTATCAAATTAACCCAAATCTCAACACACAAATAATATTCTTGCCAAGAGAGATCATGTGTAATACTTAGGAATCGAATCCATAGAGAGCAATGACACACAATAGATTTCTTATTTCTAAAGACTAAGATAGGTGAATATATATATTAGTGGTGAACAATTAATTAAGGAAATATTCATTATGATAAAGTAGGGATGCAATATGTAAATATGCTGATAATGCAAATATGGAAATATGCTAATAACGCAAATATGGAAATATGCTAATAATGGAAATATGCTAATAAACTAATTAGATGTAAATGTAAGTATGCTAGATCTAGGATTTCAAGAATGATGGATTATAGAAAATAGGAAGCACAAAAATGTAAATATTCTAGAACTCAAATATTACCTATTCTGACCCTTTTAACTCAAACTATCGTATACGAGCAAAAGGAAAGACCATCGATCAACAGCTAAGGCCTGATGTCGATCAATGGTGAAATCAGAAGGAAGTTTGAACGAGATTTGATAAGTCCACCAGACTTATTAGACCATCTCTCGCATGCGCCTAACAGCCTAGTTCATTGGAGTCTATTCTAACCTACTCTTGTAGTCGTCCATGCCACTTTCGAGATCCTAGTTAGCTACTCTAGAATGCTAGCATGAATCACAACTCAATTGATGGATATTAACTTAACCTAGCAATCCTACTTTTGGGCTAATCTATGATTGTTGTCATTCAGCCCTAAATCTCGTTGATAACTACTCAGACATAATTAAAGAAAGGACAATAGCATGAATATAATGCATAGATAGAATATTGGGGTTCCAACTCAAATATCCCTAAGGAGTTATGAATATTTTCCCCTAAAAACACTAAAACTATAATAGAAAACTAAAACTCCTTGTGCATAAAACTTTGCACTCCATGCACACATGCACCTCCTTTTTCACCTTAATACATAAGGCATAAATATAAAAACACTAAAACTTAGGTCAAAACTCGTCCGGGGCACTTTCGCCATTTGTCTAATTTGGGTTTTGAATCAGCTGTCTATGATCTGGACGTCGATCGATGAGCATCGATCGACCTTGGTCTTTTACCATCGTTCTACGCCAAGGCTGTGTCGTCGATTGACGACTGTCTTGTACTTGGAGTCCTTAAATGATCAGCTACATATTCTTCTCATCTAAATGCTCCAAAAGCTCCAAGTATCTCCAAAACGTTCCTGGACCTGTAAATACTCCAAAACATAGCATAGACACACAAATAGACCCTAAATATAGCCTATAACATGACCTAACACTGGTAATAAATAGGCTATATCAATGAAATAGGGGAATTTTTCAATGAATTCAACCCACCTAGCATGTGTCCTGTTCAGCTTATGTCGCCCTTTGAGATGCTTAAGAGATTCATGATCTGTATGGATCACAAACTTTTAGGCCAAAGGTAATGTTGCCACAGTTGAAGTGCCTGCACCAGTGCATACAATTCCTTGTCATAAGTGGGGTAGTTCAATGTAGCAACTCCAAGATTCTCGCTGAAATAAGCTATAGGCCTCTTCTCTGCATTAGCACAGCTCCTATGCTTATTCCAGATGCATCGCACTCTATCTCGAATTTTTTAAAGAAAATCAGGCAACACAAGTAAAGGAGCATATGTCAATCTATCTTTTAAAAGCTGAAAGCATCTTCTTGGGTGTGACCCCAAGTGAATCCTACACTCTTCTTAATGACCTCAGTAAGTGGGGCAGGAATGGTGCTAAAGTCTCTTACAAACCGTCTGTAGAAACCAGCAAGTCCATGAAAGCTCTGAACCAATCCAATATACTTAGGCGTAGGCCATTCGCTTATAGCCCTTACCTTCTCCTCGTCCACCTTTAAGCTATAAGAAGTCACAATAAAACCTAAAAAGACAAGGTTATATGTTCCAAATGAGCATTTCTTGTATTTAGCAACCAAAGTTTCCTTTCTAAGCATATCCAAGACTAGCTGCAAATGCCTTATATTCTCGGCAATGGTCTTACTATAGACAAGAATTTCATCAAAGTAGACGACCACACACTGGCCAATATAAGCTCTCAAAACATGATTCATTAAGCTCATAAATGGACTAGGTGCATTACTGAGACCAAAGTGCATGACTAGCCATTCATACAATCCTAGTTTAGTCTTAGAGGCGGTTTTCCACTCATCTCCTTCTTTCATTCTAATCTGGTGGTAAGCACTCTTTAAATCAATTTTAGAGAAGACCCATGAACCATGTAACTCATTTAACACATCATATAAACGAGAGATAGGATGTCTGTACTTAACTGTAATGTTGTTGATAGCCCTACAATCAACACACATACGCTAGCTTCCATCCTTCTTAGGAACCAGCAAGACGTACAGCACACAGACTCAAACTCTCTCTGAAATGCCCCTTCTCCAATAGATCATTGATCTGTTTTTCGAGCTCTTTAGTCTCAACAGGATTGGTCATGTATGCTGGGCGATTAGGGAGTGTTGCTCCTGGTACGAGGTCAATTTGATGCTCAATACCTCTTACGGGTGGTAACCCCACTGGGTTGTCTTCCGGAAATACGTCCTTGTATTCCTGCAAAAGAGTTCAATTTCTCGAGGAATGGATGGTACACGGTCAGTATGGGTTAGTAATCCTTTATAAATAACCAAAACCATCGAATGCTGATGCACCACAGCATCCTTGATGTCTCCAGAAGTAGCTAACAAGTTAAGATGACTTACCTGGACGGCCTCCTTCTCCAGTAATGCCTTGGACGATGCCTCATCCTCTTCTTTCCTTCGCTTGAGGTAAAGTCGATCCTCGTGCACCTCTTGAGGAGTTAAAGGCACTAGAGTGATTTGTTTTCCTCCATGAGTGAAGGAATGTCTGTTAGTGAAGCCATCATGAAATACTCTCTTATCATACTGCCAAGGGCGCCCTAGCAAGATGTGACTGGAGTCCATGAGAAATACATCACAAGTGACTTCATCTCGGTACCGTCCAATAGAGATTGGCACCTTCACTTGTTTGGTCACCTTCAGCTCGCCAGTATCATTCAACCACTGTAGGAGATATGGGTGAGGATGTTTCGAGATTGTAAGGCCAAGCTTGTTGACTAAATTTTCACTTGCAGCATTGGTACACCTTCCTCCATCAATGATCAGACAACAAACTTTTTCTTGCACCAAACACCTTGTATGAAACAAGTTTTCTCTTTGTTCAGTCTCTTTAGCTTTAGACTGAACCTTCCATGCTCTCCTAGTGACTAGCATCTCCCCTTTGACAGGGTAATCCATGTCTTCATCCGCCGTGTCCTGATCAGATTGCTCATCCTCAGAGATGACATCCCCATTGGCTAAGAATATCATGATCTTCTTGCTTGTGCAGTCAATTGCGTAGTGTCCAAACCCCTGACACTTGAAGGATTTGATGTTTCGGGCCCTAGATGGTGCTGGTGTCCCTTTGCCCTTGTCGTCATGAGTTGATGTTGATCCACTTCCCTCCTTTGGTCGATCAGACAACTTTTCATCCTTAGAGTAAGGTGATCTGGAGGTAGACCCAAAAGGATTTCGAGTGTTACCTCTCCTCTTGTTCTGTTGTTCAATGAGGATGGCTTTATGGACCATCTCTTCAAGAGTGGCGTACTCTTGCATCTCCAGTCATTCTTGTATCTGCCGGTTCAATCCATCTTGAAATCTAGCCATTGTAGCTTCAAGGTCCTCATCGACCTTAGCTTTGTTCATAAGGGTCTCCATATTTTGATGATATTCCTCCACACTCCTGGTTTGTCATGTCCCCGATCCTAGACAGGATCGTGGGGACGGACCATGGTACAAGAAGACGTACCAGCAAGGCCTTAGGGTATAACCATAAGGTATCATGGTCCGGGAAGCAGGTTAAGTGCATCAGGAAGCTGAGACTTAACCAGGAAAGGATGTAAATGAAGCTTAACGCAGCTGGGTGGTGTAAGGGAGAGCTCAAATCAGCTCAGGACAGCTTGTGGCAGCTCAACCAAGCTCTGGGTAAGCTCTGGGTAGCTCCGGGAAGCTTAAGGAAGCTGGACAAGAGTATAGGCAGCTGGACGATGCGCGGATGAAGCTCGGACCAGTTGGAAGGAGCTCAACCAGCTAGGAGTAGCTCAGAGGTAGCTCACTCCAGGAAGGTCAGCTAGCAGGAGCTGATGGACTAACTCACTCAGCTGGAGCATCTAGTGGTCATCTCATCTTAGCTCGGTGAAGTGTTATGGTCCGGGCCGGTGTGGACGGGTCATGGGCGGTTATGGGTCCGGTTGGGTCTTGCCTGATCCAGAAAGGGTCCGTGGGTCTTGGTAATTGGACAAGGGATACCGGAGGACATATGGGCCTATTTCCAGACAGCCCACACGCCCAAGAGAGCAGTTGGGCGGTTTTGGGCAGAAAGGGTGGGAATGGGTAGTTTGGCAGTTTTGGGCAGTTTTGTGCCCCCAATTCGTGCCTGTTCGCCCAGAGACAGTTACCCACGTCCTTCCCTATAAATATAAGACCCTCTGGCCGAAATTAATGAGTCAGAAAAACCAGGAAAACCTCTGCCAAAATCCAGAGAGAAAAGAGAGAAAGAAGAACCGAGTTTGAAGGCTAGATCCGTGTGAGTATTAAGGCGTGTGATCTCTCCAACCGTGAGAGTTCTGTGAATATCAAGGCGCAGACATGGATACCAGACAAAGGGATAGTGGTAATGAGAAGGAGAAGGATCATGGACCAAAAGGATCGATCCTCTAAGGTCAGTGGTGTGGATCATGTAAACCAAAGGCATGTACCATTGTGTGAGAACATGTGGTTTATGATCTGTGGAACTCTGATCACGCCCATTTATGTTTGTCTTATTTTTATATCTTCCTATCCTGATATGTTTATGAGAGTTTGGTGATCAGAACGGCCTTCCCATGGACCAAGCATAAGGCTGGTTCCATTGGACAGTTTATCGGCCAAAAATGAGTTCCATGATCCCAAACTACTCTATATATGTTTGTTTGGCTTGAAAACTTGAGGATAGATGTTTTGGGATTTATAAGAATTATTGGAAAAGACTAGACACGATTTGGACTAGATTTGCTCAAAAACCATATTTTGGTCCTAGGGCTGTTTGGGTCGGATCCTAGGGCGAGGGGCGGTTTCTGGTGAATCCGACCACGGATTCCTTCTAGTTAGGATTTATCACGAATTTTCATGAATTTTATTTAGTTTTTGGACCACGTTTGAAAAAGGGTCAGAGTTGGTCCAAGATAGTCCTTAGGCGCAGAACCATGCAATTGCTTAGGTTTGTGGTTAGGTTATCGGACATATTATCATGCTGTTGTGCTTGTGTGGTTTCAGGTAAGGACATGGACCGTGGCAAGGCCAAGGAACCGTGAGGACTCAGGCCGGAATGGATGTGTGTGTGGGTTAAGGGGTAGAAACGTTTATGTTATGAACTTATGATAGCCTATTGTGCAACTTGAATCACATGAATACTTTGTATCACTCAGATTTATATTTATACAATCTGTTTGCCCCTTATTTGATATTAACTCTAACTCTGAAATGAATGAATCTCAGTTTTGTTAAAAGGACTTAGAAATTATTTGACTTAAAACCGGAATCAACCTTAGAATTATTTAGGTTAAGACTTGGATCTGGTTGGGGTTCAATGGACCAGGATCAGGTCTTACAAGTTGGTATCAGAGCATGCTTGATTCTAGGATTTGGGGTTTATGGGTTGGTTCACACACATCCGGGTGGGTCTCACGGTTTGTCCTGATTTTGTGTAACTTAGACTATTTGTTTTGAGGTTCTAGAAGTTTGGTACACTCTGGAACTTAATGTTTTGTGGTTTAAATGTCTAAGGTTACCAAGAAGTCCAAGGCAAGGATGGGAAAGGATGCGGCTGAGTCATCCAGGACAGCAAGTGAGGATGGTGTTAGTCCATCCCAAGTGTTACCAACTCGGGAGGAGTTGGGTAACAAGGAACCTGGAGCTCAGCAGGAACCCTTGGACGCTTTGGAAGTCCCTGTGGATGAGGAGGAGCTGCAGCAGCAGCAGGAGCAGGAGGATGGAGCTGAACCAACCAATGAGGGAGCTGGGAACCTAGCTGGTTTCGGCGTGGGAGCTGGCCAGGCTGAGGTGAACCAGGTTCCTGAGGTAGCTGAGCCATCCATGAAGGAAGTCCTTGATGCTGTGAAGCTGATGGGAACTGAGATCATAGCTCTGACCCGGGTGTTCACTCCACTTGTGAACTCACCAGCTGGTTCAGTGAATCCAGCTAGACCAGCTGATGGGCCAGTTGAGGTATGAGCTGGAAGGCCAGTTGATGTAAGAGCTGGAGCTGGGGTCCGAGCTGGAGCTTATGGGAGACTTGGAGCTGGACCAGCTAGTGAGGTTCGGGTGCTACCACAAGCTGAAGTGGGTGAGCTGGACTCACCAGCTGGAGGAGCTAAGAAGGTGAGCTACCTGAGTGTGTTGGAGCACATTTCAAAGTTGAAGACAAAGCACTTTGCTGGAAGTGTGGATCCTGTTGAGGCTGACGAGTGGAGGAGCCGCTTGGTCAGGAACTTCAAGTCTACCAGATGTCCTGAGGAATACCAGAAAGATATAGCAGTCCACTTCCTGGAAGGGGATGCACACAATTGGTGGTTAGTCGTGGACAAGAGGTCCAATGGGTTAATCACAAGATTCTCAGACTTCGAGACGGAGTTCAACCGCAAGTACTTTCCAGCTGAAGCATGGGACCGACTGGAGTCTAGGTTCTTGGAGCTGACCCAAGGTCGTAGATCATTACGGGAGTATGAGGAAGAGCTCAACAGGCTCATGCGCTATGTTGTACGAGAGCTGGAGGATGAGGAGGTGCAGGTGCGCCAGTTGATAAGAGGCCTTAGGGTCGAGCTCCGTACCTATGCCTCAGTCCGTGTGTTTTATTCACTTTCTGAGCTGGTGGAACGCATGGCTTTGTTGGAGTCCAACCTAGCTGAGGAAGCTAAGGTGAAGTCTAGATCGACCTCAAGCTCAATGAGCTTTGGTGGTGACCGGAAGAGGAAGAGGGACCAGGCTGAGGGGAGACCCTCAAGTGATAAGCCTGAGTGGTCTCGCTGTGGAAGGCGCCACCCAGGGGAGTGCTGGAAAGCCAAGGGAGCTTGCACCAGGTGTGAAAAGATGGATCATGCAGCTAGGGACTGTCCAGGACAGAACCAGGGTCGTGGACAAGGATCAGGAGGTAACTCCGGGGGCTGCCACTACTGTGGAAAGAGCGGTCATTGGAAAAATGAGTGTCCTAAGCTGCAGAGCAACCAGAGCAAGAGCCGTGGTGAGCATAGCAAGCCAAACCAGACCCGTGGACAGCCTTCAGCACCTAGAGTGTACGAGCTGTCTAAGGATGCTGATGGGGCTGGACCTTTTCAGGCGATCACTGGTAATGTTCTGACTTTTGTCTTTTTTTTATTCAAGTAGCATTGCATGGTCTGGAACTTAGAATGGTTAGATACTTAGTAGTATGGTCGATGTAAGGACCTTAAGTATTGGTGGTGTGAATACACACGTACTTTTGCGACACTGGAGCTACGCATAGTTTTGTGAGTCCAGATATGATCGGAAAGGTTTTGTTCCAGATTGGGGTTGAGGATGAGTCCTGCATTGTTAATGCAGCTGGAGGCCAGAGGATGGAATCCCTGGGTCTGGTTAAGGACATCCCTGTAGTGATCACAGACAGGGTAATGCCTGCGAATCTAATTTGTGTCCACCTCAAGAGTTATGAAGTGATCTTGGGCATGGATTGGCTTGGAAAGAATCAGGCCACCTTAGATTATCACCGGGGTCGAGTGCAATTTGAGGATTGGTGTAGACCCCCGATCAGGTTCCAAGGAATAAAACCTTCCTCCAGTGTAGTAGTGGTTTCAGCAGTCCGAGCGGAACGAATGCTAGAGAAGGGCTGTGAGGCTTATATAGCCACAATCGCCACTAAGGAGATGGTGAAGGGTGGTAACCTAGACGGGATGCCGCTGGTCAGTGAGTTTGAGGATGTGTTTCGGGCGCTGCATGGAGTTCCACCTGACAGGGCGGACACGTTCATAATAGAACTGGAACCAGGGACGACCCCAATGTCTAAAAGTCCATACCGCATGGCTCCTGCTGAAATGGCCGAGCTTAAGAAACAACTAGAAAAATTGTTGGAAAAGGGTTTCATACACCCAAGCGTATCACCCTGGGGAGCACCAGTCCTATTTGTGAAAAAGAAGGATGGTAGCTTTAGACTTTGTATTGACTACCGAGGGTTGAATAGGGTCACTGTCAAGAACAAGTACCCATTGCCTCGGATAGATGAGCTGTTGGATCAGCTAAGTGGTTTTCAAAAATTGACTTAGCATCAGGGTATCACCAGATTCCGATTGAACCAAGTGATATCAAGAAGACTGCATTCAAAACCAGGTATGGCCACTATGAGTTTGTGGTTATGCCATTTGGTCTGACCAACGCACCAGCAGCCTTCATGAAGATGATGAATAGTATCTTCCGAGATTTTCTGGATGAATTTGTAATCATCTTTATTGATGACATACTAATATATTCCAGAAGTCAGGAGGACCATGAGAAGCATCTCAGGTTGGTGTTGGGACGGTTGAGGGAACAGCAGTTGTTTGCCAAGCTCAGCAAATGTAGCTTTTGGCAAAAGAGTATTGGGTTCATTGGGCACATAGTCTCTGATGAGGATGTGTATGTGGATCCACAGAAGATCAAATGCATCAAGGAGTGGCCACAACCCAAGAATGCTACGGAAGTTAGAAGTTTCCTGGGTTTGGCTGGGTAGTACCGAAAGTTTGTCAAGGGGTTCGCAAGCCTAGCTCAACCCATGACAAGACTGACCGGTAAGGATGTTAAGTTCGCATGGTCCGAGGAGTGTGGGAAGAGTTTCTCAGCCCTTAAGGACATGTTGACCAGTGCCCCAGTTCTGGTATTACCAGAGGCCGACCAGCCTTATGTGGTATACACAGATGCTTTCATTACGGGACTGGGATGTGTTTTAACCCAGCATGGGAAGGTGATAGCTTATGCTTCCAGGCAACTAAAGAAGCATGAGGGAAATGACCCAACCCATGACCTGGAGATGGCAGCTGTGGTCTTTGCCCTGAAGATTTGGAGGTCTTATCTTTATCGAGCAAAGGTTCAGATCCTCACCGACCACAAAAGTCTTAAGTACATTTTCACTCAGCCCGAGCTGAACTTAAGACAGAGGATATGGATGGAGTTTGTAGCAGATTATGATCTGGACATAATCTACTATCCGGGCAAGGCTAATCTGGTCGCAGATGCCCTGAGCCGGAGGAGAGCTGAAGTTTCGGCTGAGAAGGAAGCTGTTGAACTGGAAGGGATGGTACGGTCCTTGCACCTCAACACATTGGCCAGCAGTGATGAGCCTTTGGTGTTGGAGGCAGTGGACCAGGCTGATCTACTTACCAGGATTCAGCAATCGCAACTACTGGATGAGAACGTACAAAAGGTTGCAAGAAATAACCACACCGAGTATCAAATGGCGAGTAATGGTACCATCTTGGTCCATGGAAGGATCATTGTTCCCAACAACAAGGAGCTAAAGGAAGAGATTATGAGGCAAGCTCATAAGTCTAAGTTCTCTGTTCACCCAGGGTTGAACAAGATGTATAGAGACCTGAAGAGGTACTACCACTGGATTCGTATGAAAACTGATGTAGCTGAGTAGTGGCAAAGTGTCCCACATGCCAGCTCGTGAAAGCTGAACATCAGGTTCCCAGTGGGTTGCTACAAAGTCTACCCATTCCAGAGTGGAAGTGGGATCACATTACCATGGACTTTGTAACCGGGTTCCCTACAACCAGGAACAAGAAGGATGCAGTATGGGTAGTGGTCGATCGTTTGACCAAGTCAGCCCATTTCCTGGCAATCAGGAAGGGCGATGGAGTTGATGAGATTGTGAAGGTATACATGGACGAGATAGTACGACTACATGGAGTACCAGCCAGTATTGTCTCTGATAGAGACCCAAGGTTTACCTCGTACTTCTGGAAAGCTTTCCAAAAAGCTTTGGGGACGAGGGTAAACATGAGTACAGCCTATCACCCACAGACGGATGGGCAGTCAGAGAGAACAATACAGACATTAGAAGACATGTTAAGGGCATGTGTCTTGGACTGGGGGAGTTCCTGGGAAAGACATTTGCCTTTGGTGGAAGTTGCCTACAACAATAGCTTTCATACCAGTATTGGGATGTCACCGTATGAAGCATTGTATGGAAGGCCCTGTAGGACACCACTATGCTGGACCCAAGTGGGGGAGCGTAGTATGTTGGGTCCTGAAATTGTCGAGGAGACCACGCAGAAGATCAGGCTGGTTCAAGAGAAAATGAAGGAGGCGCAAGACCGTCAGAAGAGTTATGCAGACCGGAGAAGGAAACATCTTGAGTTTGAGATTGGTGATTGGGTCTATCTCAAGATGATCTCCTTCAAGGGCAGGACCAGGGTTCTTGGACGAAGGAAATGGGATCCTAGATACTTAGGTCCATTCCGGATCATTGAGAGAGTTGGAGCAGTGGCATACAAGTTGAACTTGCCATCAGAAATGGATGCATTCCACAATGTGTTCCATGTGTCCCAACTCAGGAAGTGTTTAGGAAACCAAGACATTGTGTTGCCAGAGATCCCTGCTGATCTTGGTAAGAACCTCACCTTAGAAACAAGGCCGGTTCGAATCATAGATCGAGCAGAGAAGGCAACAAGGAAGAAAACAGTACCCATGATCAAGGTCGTGTGGGAATACAATGGCAAGGACGTCACTACTTGGGAAACAGAAGCGAGGATGAAGGATGAGTACCCAGAGTGGTATAATCAGTTCATTCCAGGAGAAAACATGCATCAAGGATTCGAGGACGAATCCATTGCAAGTGGGGGAGACTTTCATGTCCCCGATCCTAGACAGGATCGTGGGGACGGACCATGGTACAAGGAGACGTACCAGCAAGGCCTTAGGGTATAACCACAAGGTATCATGGTCCGTGAAGCAGGTTAAGTGCATCAGGAAGCTGAGACTTAACCAGGAAAGGATGAAATGAAGCTTAACGCAGCTGGGAGGTGTAAGGTAGAGCTCAAATCAGCTCAGAACAGCTTGTGGCAGCTCAACCAAGCAATGGGTAAGCTCTGGGTAGCTCCGGGAAGCTTAAGGAAGCTGGACAAGAGTATAGGCAGCTGGACGATGCGCGGATGAAGCTCGGACCAGCTGGAAGGAGCTCAACCAGCTAGGAGTAGATCAGAGGTAGCTCACTCCAGGAAGGTCAGCTAGCTGGATCTGATGGACTAGCTCACTCAGCTGGAGCAGCTAGTGGTCAGCTCATCTCAGCTCGGTGAAGTGTTATGGTCCGGGCCGGTGTGGACGGGTCATGGGCGGTTATGGGTCCGGTTGAGTCTTGCCTGATCCAGCAATGGTCCGTGGGTCTTGGAAATTGGAAAAGGGATCCAGGAGGACATATGGGCCTATTTCCAGACAGCCCACACGCCCAAGAGAGCAGTTGGACGGTTTTGGGCAGAAAGGGTGGGAATGGGCAGTTTGGCAGTTTTGGGCAGTTTTGTGCCCCCAATTCGTGCCGGTTTGCCCAGAGATAGTTACCCACGTCCTTCCCTATAAATATAAGACCCTCTGGACGAAATTAATTAGTCAGAAACACTAGGCAAACCTCTGCCAAAATCCAGAGAGAAAAGAGAGAAAGAAGAACCGAGTTTGAAGGCTAGATCTGTGTGAGTATTAAGGCGTGTGATCTCTCCAACCGTGTGATTTCTGTGAAGATCAAGGCACAGACATGGATACCAGACAAAGGGATCGTGGTAAGGAGAAGGAGAAGGATCGTGGCCAAAAGGATCGATCCTCTAAGGTCAGTGGTGTGGATCATGTAAACCAAAGGCATGGACCATTGTGTGAGAACATGTGGTTTATGATCTATGGAACTCTGATCATGCCCATTTCTGTTTGTCTACTTTTTATATCTTCCTCTCCTGATATGTTTATGAGAGTTTGGTGATCAGAACGGCCTTCCCATGGACCAAGCATAAGGCTGGTTCCATTGGATAGTTTATCGGCCAGAAATGAGTTCCATTATCCCAAACTACTTTATATATGTTTGTTTGGCTTGAAAACTTGAGGATAGATGTTTTGGGATTTATAAGAATTATTGGAAAAGACTAGACACGATTTGGACTAGATTTTCTCAAAAACCATATTTTGGTCCTAGGGCTGTTTGGGTCGGATCCTAGGGCTCGGGGCAGTTTCTGGTGAATCCGACCACGGATTCCTTCTAGTTAAGATTTATCACAATTTTTCATGAATTTTATTTAGTTTTTGGACCACGTTTGAAAAAGGGTCAGGGTTGGTCCAAGATAGTCTTAGGCGCATAACCATGCAATTGCTTAGGTTTGTGGTTAGGTTATCGGACATATTATCATGCTGTTGTGCTTGTGTGGTTTCAGGTAAGGACATGGACTGTGTCAAGGCCAAGGAACCGTGAGCACTCAGGCCGGAATGGATGTGTGTGTGGGTTAAGGGGTAGAAATGTTTATGTTATGAACTTATGATAGCCGATTGTGCAACTTGGATCACATGAATACTTTGTATTAATCAGATTTATATTTATACAATCTGTTTGCTTCTTATTTGATATTAACTCTAACTCTGAAATGAATGAACCTCAGTTTTGTTAAAAGGACTTAGAAATTATTTGACTTAAATCCGGAATCAACCTTAGAATTATTTAGGTTAAGACTTGGATCTGGTTGGGGTTCAATGGACCAGGATCGGGTCTTACATGGTTCCTTGAGTAAGTTTCCTGAGTTTCTTGTGAAGGTCCGACCATAATGACTAGGTACAAACCTTTCCCTCCTGACCTCTTTCATCTCATGCCAAGAGGATATCTACTCATCTCCATGATGCCTCCTACTATTGGATACATTTTGCCACCAGTTGATAGCATACCCCTCAAACTCAGTAGTAGCCAGTTTGACCTTCCTTTCCTCAGTAATACTTTGACACTTGAAAACAGATTCAATCTTCTGTTCCCATTCAAGGTTGGCATCCATATCGGTTTTGCCTTGGGATGGTGGAATCCCCAGCTTCAGGCTGCCAAGGTTGTCATCCTGTTGAGGTCATCTGTTATTGAGCCTTTGAGGATGTTCATCTTCCTCATCTTCAGCCATCTTGCTATAATCGGTGCTACTCGCCTAGGCCGTAGCGGCTGTCTAGCTACTACTTCTCCAGATTCCCCTGCTCCATCAGCTATACCTGCATTTAAACCATTGTTAGGTGGTATAACTTGAGCATAGATTTGCTCAGCATGGCCTCTTAGTTGGCGTGTAAGGTCTGCAAGCATTGCTTGGAACTGCAACTGGTCCAACGTAATGCGCTGGATGGGTGAATCAGCCGCATGCTCTTCTTCTGTCTCGTCATCAGCCATGGTATCCTGTTACAGCTAGATCTTACTAATAAAAAAACCCTCTCACACTTGGTGTTTAGCTTGTCCCTGTAACCTTTGCTTTCTCATGAGTTCAGAATAGATCAAATCTCAGTCACCTAAGATCTAGAGCTATAACCTAAAGTGATTAGAGAGATAGAGTGAAAAGTTCTTTGCGTCAGCTGACTTTACAAACTCTAAGCTGGATTTCTCATCAGCTTTGTTTCCTTTTTTTTGTTTTGGATCGTTTCATTTCTTTTTGTTTTGTTATCAAGACTGTCTCAGCTGACTTACAACAGAGTAGAAAGAAAGAATTTTTGGTGGTTGATAGATGAATGATTCGAGTAGAAAAGCAAACCCTAACCTCCAAGGATCTCTGATACCACTTGGTACATCCCTAATAAGCTTATGTCTTGGATCTCTTGGATGGTATGGTTGGCGAATGACCTAAGAAGCTACTAGCACTCGTTGGTCGATGGATCTTCTCATCAGAGTTATGGAAGGACTCCAAAGATGCTTGCTACTCTCTAGACGCAGGACAACCTTGGGTAAAGTCTGAGATGGATCATGATATATCACTCTATCATAAGTGAAAGATCAATGTTCTTAGGCTGAACAGAGAAAGCACTAGAAAGAGACAAGCAATTTCTTAAGGTTTGTTTTATAAAAGTTATACCTACAACCCTAAGCGGCTACAAGCTTATAAAGAAGAATGCAAAAGCATATTCCAAAAGCTAATGAAAACCAACGCCTCATCTAGAAAGATTTGGCTTAATCCTAATCCTAACAGAAGTTGGTTTTAAATCCTAATCATACCCAAAGTTGGTTTTATTTTATTACATATCGAAAATACATGAAACCAACACGCTGGCTTATCTTCTCCCTCGCCCTTATCCTCTTCTCTTTGCCTCACGAAATTGGCTAAGTGTTGAATGGTCTTCTGAGGGGCTTTGGCTCCAGCTCTGGTTGTTGGCCCAGTCCAAAAGCTAATGGGTTGCTGTTGTTGATCATTTGGCCCATTTCTGGTCTACTGGGCCCTAACTCGTCTATCTTCATGTTCAGCCCGTACCAAGATGTCAGGGCCTTGTTCACCTTTCCCTCCAGGCCAAGATGGACCAAGAAAGTGATCGTCATAGCTCCAGCTGAGATCAACCTCATTGATGGCCTTCTCTGATTTGTTGTCATTCGCGCTCATCCTCTTATAATCCATCCAGTTCAGTCTCACCTTCTGAACTCTCCTAAGCCAGTTGCTTATCCATGATCACACCATTAGGCAAGGAGCTTTCCTTCTTCCTGAGATTCCCTCTCGAACTCAACAATCCGAGTTTCGAACCACAATACTTCAAGGGAATGTGTATCCTCGATAACCTCCAACTTCGCCTTGAACTGCGACAATTTCTCATTCGATTCAGCAAGCTCTTTCACGGGTTTCTTAGCCTCAGTCCCGCAGTCGTTAACCTTCCCATCGATCAAAGATACAAACTGCACAAGAAGAAAAGATGAACAAGAAAATATCTAACACACTAACAGAAAGAGATTCTTAAAACAAGTCTTGGCGCAGAACTGCGACCTCAAACCCAAACCAGAAGCTCCTAAGGTCAAAGGTCAGACAAACCTTTACACACCTCCTCTTCTTATCCATCTTGGGATCGGCAAAAGTCCTCTTGCGACCCCTCGGAATAACACTCGGAGGGGTGCTGAGGGTATGTAATCCCAAAAACATATCTCGTTTGGTTGGGAGAGGAGGCATCGAATCAAGAGCCTGCTCAGTATCGGGAACAGGGACCGGAGTCATGGCAGTACCCGATGGTTGTTCCACAGCATTTAAGACAGGCGCATGCATAGAAATCACTCTACCTTCAGGAACGATCAGAGAGGGAGATGGTAATCTGTCGCAGAAGTCAAAACGCCAGTCGGGAACAAGGGAATTTGATGGGTAGACATGGGTGAAACCCTCTATCTCGTTATCCTGGCGATTCTGTTCTACCTGAAAGGAAAGATACTCGGCCACGTGAGTAAGAATACCACCAGGGATGGGAGAACTTGACGAACTTTCCTGGAGGGCAGTACCCGTCCCGGTATCATTGCTTCTTTGCTCATCATGGGAGGAAATCATCTTGGTTTTGAAAAGCTCTCAAAGAAAAAGATGAAAAGTTGAAGAAGTGTGAAGTGAATGAGGAATAGGAGTCCAATACTTACAGGAAATTTTCCGCAATAAAATAATCAACAAAATTTATGTGATTAGTTCGAGAACAATCCTGGCAGTAGATTCCAATCAAATGCACATAACTCGCCCACAAAACTCGCATTCAAAACTTTCGAGCTGGGGGGCTAATTGTTGGGGTAAAAAAATTTAACCTCGAAATCAACACCCACGATTGCTAAGCTCTCCTTTTAAAGAGGTCGACTCGAAATATCTTTGGAAATATCCCACAAGATAAGCTTCGGAGTACACGATGTTACAAAAATTGCGGAAAAGAACTGAGACACGTTCAACGTCTCGACGCTGCCGTGCGATGAGACCAGCCTTAAATCTAGCCGCCCATGGGCGACAAGACAAGATCAATCTCTCGGCACCCATGGGCGACGAGACCAGTCTTAAGTCTCGTCGCCCATGTGCGATGAGACACAATCAACATCTCGTCACCCACGGGTGACGAGACCAGGCCAAAAGTCTCAGACCCTGCACTATAAGAACGTACGATCCTCAAAGAGAGGCACAATGCATCATTCGACACCAACACTCCTTTGTCAATTGATACTACTTGTGAGTGAGCAACGATTGACACCATTACGTCTTCCTTGATCACACTAAATTGCAATCAGAAAGCATGGTCGCAACTGTTATACAAACGAGGTATGAGAATGGAGACCTTCATGACCAGGAGGGTCATCTGCGTAATGCAGTAGGTCAGAGACTGACTGATCAATGGATTGTAATCCCTGAACCAGAAGAAGCTGCAAGAGAAGCTGCTGAAGATTTATCTGCTCAAAATGCTAAGGCCACTCGACCAAGAATGTTGGCTGACTACAACCGTCCAAATCAATTCTACACCAGCCTATCTGCTATTCGTCCTCCTGACTTCCAGAGGCGCGATTTCGAGATTAGATTGAGGCTGCATACTTTAAACTTGTGGGACAAAGAGCCTATCATGGTCACCCACATGAGCATCTGATGAACCATCTTGAGCGGTTAGAGGATTTAGTTACTGCTATCAAAGTGAATGGTGTCCCTAAGAACTGACTTCTCTATACGCTCATCAGGTACTCACTTGCTGGAGATGCTTCATATTGGCTTAGGCAGTTACCACCAGGATATTTTACATCTTGGAATGACATCAAAAACGCTTTTCTGCGTAATTTCTTTGATGATGCGCGATCCGAAGACTTGAGGAACATGATTGCTACATTCACACATGAGCCTGTAGAATCCTTTAAAATTCCTGGACCAGATTCAAGACTCAGAAAGACTGTCCACACCATAGATTCAATGAGGTAAAACTTCTTGGTACCTTCTTCAGAGGCATCACTTTGGCTTACCAGATGGCTCTAGACACGACTAGTGAAGGGAATTTCAACACCATCAAGTGCAAGGTAACCGATCCTTGATTACTTCTCAGGTTATAATTTCTGTCTCATGTAGGAACAATCATGATCAAGAAGGACCTGACCCTGAAGATATGGGATCATGAAAGGAATAAGGAATAGGAAACTTTGAAGTATGCACCGGATCATGGTTGGTCTAATTTGTTCATATGGGATGATGGTCAGATGCAATGCAATGGCCATATCATAAGGAATGAGACGTGGAACTTGGTTTGAAATGATCACGCCATGATTCATCAGAATGTGATCTATGGATGGGTGTGCATGGTTATGATCATGGGCTAAATGTGAAGAGTCGTGACTCTTCACCCAAGTGGTTATTCATGGAAGCCTAACTGAGTAAACGTGAATGGTTGTAGGATAGACCTAATGGCCACATGATCTGGAAGCGACTAATGGTGGCTTACATTATCAACCATGCTATGGACTGGGATTGATGGTCTAATGAGTGTCCTAGATAAGAGGCACAAATGACTTGAGATGATTCGACTCGCATCATTATGAATCAAGAGAAAACAAGAGCCGCACAAGGAATTGTGATCGAGCCATGATCCATGGGTGATCCGGATCGATGGTCTTGCCTTACTTATGAATCAACGTCGTGGTACTGAGATATAGTGACCGTAAGGAATGCTAGATATCAACCTCGGTGCTGGTAAACTATGTGAAAAGGGTTGGCTAAAAGCCATAATTAAGAGGATGGTTAGTGTTATGGGTCTCAGACCCTAAGTATTGAGCCTATACATGTTTATATAAGGAGGCCGAGTATGATCTTACCATAGTTGTAAATAGACGACCTGATCCATAGATGATGGATCAAAGGGGCGGATCTAACTTTATCAGAGATATGCATCGGTTTAGAAGACCAGGATGATAGGGTTGTTGGAATGTTGTCTCCATGGCCGGTTAGGTAAGAGTGAAGACTCATTAGATCCAAGTCATGTGGGTTGGTTGGTTGATTGACTGGAATAGGATGAGCATGGGTCGGTCTGGAAGTTGGCCTAGAAGGTTTAGGCGATGAGGCAAATGATGCTAAGATGATGTATAAGCCGAGAAGAGCTATATGCACATCGATTGGATAATGAAGATCTCTTCTGGATACTTGCATGTGGGGATGGTTGGTTGAAGGACTAAGTACCAAAAGGGAATGGTTTATGCAGGAACAAAGATAAAGATCAAGGAAAGACTTGTTGATTAGAATAATCGGATAAGCAAGAGCAAGGCGGTTCAGTGAAGCGCCGATAAGAAAACAAGCTCCATGGATCTGACAAAGGTAAGAACTAGCCTTACTTGCGTAGATCTAGAGGAATGGTTTAGAGGAATGGAACCTCACATTTGTATGAATTGAACCGAGTTAAGGATTGATCTATAAAATGAATGGTAGATAAGTGAAATAACCAAAGCATATATGAGTAGACTTGTTAAGTGTATGGGTGTAACTAGTTGGAGGATTGGTAAATTATATTCCGTTGCGTTTAAGAATACTGATCTAATTTAGAAATAAATCAAGGCAGTTGTTAGCTATGATCTACGATAAACCCCGCCCAAAGGGAAAAATTATATTGAAAGGGTTAAAAATTAAGAGGTTTGGCCAGGAAGTGACCTAACCGATGAAAGACATTGACCATGAATTAGAGAGCAGGTTCAGCACCCTTCACCAAAGGCAGGTGAATCCCATTCAACCATACAACAGGAACTCAAAATTCTATGGACGATACAACCAACAGGTGGTTGAATCTCTTAAACAGATTACACTTTACGAAAGATCCTAGACAGTAAACTAGCTAGAGGAAGCTGAGAATCTCTAGTTTGAATCAATCCTTCTGAAGTAACACAACACTTTGAGTTTGTATACTTAAGATGAAGAGGATTTAGAATAAGTAAGCTAGAGTTTAAGAGAAGAAGATGAAGAAGACTCTGATGAGTTTTACAAGTATAAGGTTGCTTTAAGAGAGAAAGAAGTAAGGCAGCCTCTAAACCATAATGCTTAGCTCCTTACATTGTGAAGATTGTTTAGACACAAGAAGAGAAAGAGAGAGCACACGAAATTAGAGAGAGAAGCTTGTGTTTTGATTTTGGTATACAAGAGATGGTGAAGGTCTTTAAATAGATAATCACTTACAATAAACAATTACTAAACCAGAGAATGACTAAACAACTAATATAATGGGGAAATGGAAAGCCCAAGAGCATCTGAACTAGGGGATGCACGACCAGATGAGGAGAAAGGGACATGAGAGAGGTTGGCACAGCCTGCTTAGTGAAAGTGGCATGTCCAAATGCTTCTCAAAAGCAAACCATGTGACTTCTTCTTGTCTAATTCAAACCTTCATCTCTTATTTAAATTCAAACAGGTTTCCCTGACTTCTCAGAGGTTCCCAACATCCATTTTGAGTCTCCCAAACTCCTTTCTTGCTTTGCAAGTTAAGTTTGGTCATGATGGTAGCTTGTGGAGCAAGTCTGTATGTACATATGCAAATTAGCTTCTCGAGATGAACTTTCCTTTGATCATGAACTATATATCCTTTTCTCTGATTATTCTCTTCTTCATTTCAATTGTCCCCCTCAAGCTTTATCATAGGATATCCTTGGGCAAGCTTGGACCTGAGAGTACTTGCCTCATTAAAAGCCAAGTGTGGAATAACTCATGGGATAAAACCATCACTTAAGGAAAAAGAGTGCAACTATCATCAATTTAAGGATTACCCATTGGGTTTATCAGTCACATGATCAAGTTTAGGGACACATAAACCCTGGATCATGGCCTTACTTCAGTGGCAAGAATGCACCAATGCCTCTTGCTTCACACTCAAAAATGCTTGGAACTCTCCATGTGACTGGTTCTTAGTCTCTCCCTTTCTTCTGACATCCTCCCATCATAAAATGGTTTGATCCACGACCAGACTCTTCCCTTGAGGTCCAAGTACCTGATTTAAAAAATGCACACACACCTGAATCAATTCTCAAGGGACAGACCTATCAAACAAGAATAAGTATAATCTTAGGTATTTCCCTTGCCTAAGTATATGAAGAATGGACATTGGCTTCTCATATTAACACCTCTCCTCAACCCTGACCTGAGATTGAGAGTATGTGGTCAAGCTTGGAAATGAGAACCAATGCTGATCACCAATTCCTTGAGACCATGACCCTCTTGGCTTGAATTGTGGCCTTTTCTCTTGAGTGTACTTCTTGTCCACCCTCTTGGCATCAGGCAAGTCACTTCGGAGCAATCTCTCCACTAATCCATTCATACTCTCAACCAACTTAGGAGTTAATGGACACAATCAGTGTTCAAAGTGTTGATGGGCAGTGGGCAATCTCCATAGTTAGGAATATACATCATGTATACATCATGGGAAACCTGTCAAGCAAATAACTAGACACATGCATTAGTAGACAAAAAGAGACCAGAACATGGGTTTTAACCAATTCTGATTTTTGAAACACGTTTAGAACAAACACAGCAAACAATGGAAAATATCTTCATGATTCTATCCCAACAACACTCTCTGAATCCCAATCATAAAGACTAAGCATTCATGCAACAAGACAATTAATTTTCCTAAGGGCCGAAACAAGACAATTCTTTCAAGACAACTTAATTTCAAGACAGTTTAACGACCTTAGGAAATAACAGCCTGGAGCATCCAATACTCATCAAGAGTTTGGTGCTTTAGTAGCTATAACACAATGGACCACTGAACAATTTATCCACTAGTCTTAGACATGTGCCACTGAAATAACTCATTAACTGATGTTTTTCAAGGCTTGCAACAAGATAACCATCAACATAACACATAGAAAAGTGCTTTCTGTGGCTTAGACAACAATGAAATTAATGGATCAAAACAGTTTGTCCACTGGTCAAAGAAATACTCCATTAAGAGAAAGTTATTATTCAATGGATAAAGCATAATGGTTAAGCATTTTGGAATTATTTTCTCTTCCTCAGGCTTGATTTCAAGATACTAACAAGTATTGACCAAGTTTACACTATATCAGAGTGGGAGAGAAATGACTTATTCAAAAACAGAGACAAAAGAGAGTGAAATTGATACCAAAGAAGAGCAACAAATCTCTGATACCATGTTGTAATTCATGAGTGTTTGTCTCATGTCAAGAGAGTATTCAATAACTTGTAACTGAATCCTCTTCAACCATACAATATGAACTCCAATTCAAAGGAAGAGACAACCAACTGGTGTTTGAATCCTCTTAAACAACCTACACTATAACCAAGATCCTAGATAGAAAACTGGTTATGTGTTGCAAAGAATCTCTAGTTTGAATCTATCCTTCTCAAGTAGCACAACACTTTGAGGTAGTGTACCTAAGATGAAGATGATTTAGTGTTGAATATGAGTTTGGTTAGGTCGATTGACAGAGAACTAAAATCGATTTGTGGGTTCTTCGAAGACGTTTTATTGATCAGTTTATGATAACAAACATGATTAAAAGGAGATGTAAGAAAGTAAAAGTGGTCGGAGCTTTGTCGAAAGCACCGACGAGAGTACATGGAAGCACTATTGGTTGTTAAACCCTAAATCCTGTCGTCAGAGTTTTTGTGTGTGTTTTCAGATCTTTTTCTTTGTTCATCCCCCACTTATTTATAGTCATAATCTATTTTCTCCTCGTTTTCCCTAGGAGTTATTCACCCTAAAAGCCCATCCCAGTCTTAATCTCAGTGGGCTTTTGGGCTGATCATGAGTCTTGGTGAGCTCTGAATATTGGAAGACTCGACCAACGGCTATACTAAGTCGCTCGATCAACATCTTCGGCCGGCTTCCTCGTTGGCTTGGCCTGCTTCAGTCGGGCCTTGACAGCGGTCGCGGACCAAGTTCTGTTATTAGATGGGCCTTATGGGGGAATTGGAAATTCCTATCCAAAAGTAAGCCCACATCCATTCACGATGAACATTGTTCTTCGAGAGTGGAGTATCAAGACTTCGCTTTGAGAATAATGTACTTGGCTTGTCTCCATCTTGCTTGGACTATCAGATGTCCTGCCTGCGTAGCTCGATCTTTTACCTCTCCCTTCTCTCTTCTTTTCCGCCGCCATTTGGTTTTCCGATTTGCCACCTGGTTTGATTGATTATTCAGATGTGTTTACTCCTGGCATTGGTTGATCGAATGGCATCGTCTTCCCCGAAGAGGTATTTGAGGTCCAAAAAGGGGAAGGATGTAGCGACCTACTCGATTCCGCCAAAGAGCCCATCGCTCGGTCCAAAATTGTTAGACTCCACGATGAGGGCTTACTGGGGAACTTCTGATGACACGACTGGCTTGAACTCAGACCGAGTTAGGTTGGGTCACAACGCTGAGAAACAGTTTCAGAACGACGGGGGAGGCGACTTTGCAACGGATGCAGAGGAAGATGAACCCTTCGACAAAGTGGGAACAAGACCGTTTCTGCCGCGAGAAATGATGACGAGCGACCAACAAGATCTGAGGTCATTTTGACGTATAATCGTTCATTCGGCGTTTAGAAGAGGTGACGAGTAGTCATCCGCTAAGTTGTACGAAAGTGACTTTTTGTCGTTCGTTCGTCTGTGAGCAAAAGTGATGAGCAGTCATTCGCTCGGCCCTTTTTTATTTTTTTATTTTTTATTTATTATTGATAGAGCTGGACCAGATAGAAGGCTGCCTACGTATCCTCAAGGGGGATAAAGCCATCCGTAGTTCGGTTTGTGCCAAATGTCGTATACTCATTCACTTTGATGTCGATTACTAAGCAAAAATGACGTATAGTTGTTCATTCGGCGTTGAGCGGAAGTGATGGGTGGTCATCTGCTAAGTTGTACGAAAGTGACATGTTTTCATTCGTTCGGCGGTGAGCGAAAGTAATAAGCAATCATTCGCCCGGATTTTTTTTTTATTAATCCTCGATTGGCTATGTTCCTCAGTTATGGAATTTCTGAAGATTCACAGCATTCCATGATCTTGGTAGTGGTTCTTTTAATGAAGTTTCCAATCGGTAGACTCCTGGCTTAATGAGTTCGATTATCTTGTATGTTTCATCCCAGTTAGTTCCGAGTTTGCCTGCCTTCCACTCCTTAGTGTTCTCAAACACTCTCCGTAGAACTATATCGTCGAGTTTGAATGGTCTCACACGGACTTTCTTGTTGTAATAAGTTTTGGGGAGATGTTGGTAGTTCTGAATCCTGAAAAGGGGTTGGTCTCGTCGTTCTTCGGTCGCATCGAGCACGCCGAGTATCATTTCCCTGTTCAGCTCGACGTTCTAAGGCATGGCCGATCGGCGCAAACTGGCGACGTTGAATTCTGCAGGGGCCATCTCTGTAAGCTAAAAAATGGTGTCTGGAACGTTCAATGGGACCAGAGAACTCCATCTAGCTTGTCCGCGCAGTGCCCCCTTTTGAGATCAAGATGCTTCTTGATCCTGTCTATATTTGTCTTACTTGTGGCTTCTCCTTGACCATTGCCTAGTGGATAACAAGGTGTTGACGTATTGAGGCGGATCGCCCATATTTTGTAGAAGCCCCAGAAGTTATTTGAGGTGAATTGGGAATTGTTGTTTGTGATGATTTCATAAGGGAGGACGTGCCGGCAAATGATATTTTTCCAGAAAAAAATTCGCACTTCTTTGTCTGTCACTTGGACTAGTGCTTTCGCTTCAACCCATTTGGTGAAATAATCTTTCATGACGAGGATGAATCGTCGTTGTCTAGAGGTTGGCATCGGTCCGACTATATCCATCGCCCAGTGGATGAACGGATAAGGTGCCGCGGTTGTTCTAAAAAATTCGGTTGGAGAGTGTATGTTTGAGGCATGCCTTCGGCATTTCTCACATTTTCAAGCATAATCTTCGCAATCAGCGACCATGTTCGGCCAGTAGTGGCCTAAACCCTTGATTTTAAGGACCACAGCTCGGCCGCCCTAATTGCTTTCAGCCGCTCCTTCTTGGGTTTCAGCCATGACTAGGCGTGTTTCATCGCTATGAATGCAGGTTAACAGAATTTGTTTGTTGTCCATCTGTTATAACTTACCATTCATGACGACATAGTTAGATCTCTTTGCTTTCAATCGGCTTGCGCTTCACTTTTCTGTTGGCAGGGTTCCGTTCATCAAGCACTGATTGATAGGGGTTCTCCAATCTGGGGGGCGGGTGATATCTCGGCGTCCTCAGTCAGCAAATCACAATCCATATAGTCAGTCTCTGCGATTGGTGCAACAGTCAAGCTCTCTTTGGGTGGAAATGCGATGCTCGGTTTGTCGATGCAGTCGATCGGGATTGTTCGCCTTACTTGGTCTTTAGGGTTGCTGCCGATCACTGCTAGGGCTCAAGCGCATGTGTTTTCTCCAGGTGGGATCTTTGTTAGTAAGAAAGACTCGAATTCCTTAGAGAGATTTTGTACAACGCGAAGGTACGCGTCCATTTGCTCGTTTTTCGCGTCGTAGTCGCCGCTGGACTGATTGGCCACCAATTGTGATTCTAATAAGCGTTGATACACTTGGCTCTGACAGCCTTAGTGAGTCGCAACCCGGTGATGAGGGATTCATACTGATACACTAAAATTTGATATTGCTACTGTCAAGTTAACAATGGTTGTTGTAATACTTTAGATTTAATTCCAAAGGACCAGTTTACACTTTATCTTTATGGGATCAATATCAAGCTAAAACAATAGAGTGTTCTAAACTGAAAATTCACAGAGAGCAAGGTGGTTTGAATTCAGATTAAAGAGAAGCTAGCTTAGGGTGGTTTGATCGGGTGTAGATTCTTGTAAGCCAAACAATTATTCAAGTTCATTTAAGAGCTAGTCTAGAACTCGGAACACTCAAGATAGAACAGCCCACTCTCGTCGTGCTGCTCCCTTTGTGGATTGACCCCAGCAGTTCTAAACTGTCGTTTGGGCTGAAGCGTGACCACGAGCATTAGAAACCGAGTCCGATATATTCACAATATACCCTAACATCAACTCTTGCTGGTTAGGGAAGTAATGCTCATTCATGCTTTTTCTGGCAACCTATTACACGGTTAATGAACAAATCAAACCTAAGTTCATGCACTAAGTGATCAGATTAATGCAAGCAATAAGAACAGCTATGAATGAAGACAATCAATTTTTAACTTATTGATGTCAAGCTCAAAGATCTAACACCCTAGACTAAGCTAGACGACTACTCGTTCATGGCACAAAGAAACACGCAAATCTTGACTGAATAATGCATAAGGATTTAATAGTAAAGAGAGGGTTCACGGAGTTCTTCTCTAAAGATGAAGAAGAGAAACCTTCACCCTTACAATAATAACCAAATCGCCAAAAACAAGTCTCAAAAGGTTTCTTGTGTAAAAACTAACTTAGGCTAAGAAAATAGAGGGGACTGGTCTTTTATAAGGTGGGTGGCGACTGCTAGGAAGAGAAAGTAGAGTATCTAGGGCAAATTCCGAAATATCTCAGAAGTTTCCATATTTTTCGGGAGCATGCAAGTGGTTGCTCTGTTTGGGTGCTCCTTGGCAGAAAACTTCCAAATTTTTTCTTTTCTTCTTTTGTCCCCTCATTATCGATCTTCCATATTCTAGACTTGAAATGACTTAAAATGTACTGAAAATGTTCTGAAATTAACTAAGAACGATTGGAAAACATATGTACAAGATGTCAAAAATACAACATATCAATTCCCCTTGACTTGGATCCTTGTTTCTTCTCCAACAAAGTCAAGTACCAAGCACATGGAGACAGGTTTGAAAGTGTGGAAATTCTCCTATCTTCAGCAATCATACTTAAACGACGAATCTCTGAACCTTGCATGCAATGAAACGGGAGCAGCCTATCTAACCAAAACCCCACTAACTGCTTTTCAACCGGCTCCATACTTATTATCTCAGACTTGAAAAAGTCACACCTACTAGCCAAGAATTCCTTATATTCAATTAAACTGGGTGTGAGCTTCTCATCATGGGAATTAGCAGGGTAGATGGCACTAGGTGTAAAAAGGCTATTTGTTGGTGGAGCTAACAGTGTTTAGGTGTTACCATTCTTTGTAAGGGATGCAGGATATCGCGCAAAATTGCAAGAGAGGATTGATCCATTGATCTCCACAGGTCCCAACTCGTTTTCTCTCTCGGAGCAGTCACTCCTGTTTTCTCCTTCTCTTGGAGTGGTTGCTACAGTCCCCAGATCATCTTTACTCGCTCTGTATTCTCCTTAATTCGGCACCCATTGGTTTAACCAACCAGAGACACTGTTTTTCTCGTCCCTCTCATCATCTCTTAAAATTGAAAAGCCACTGTTTTTTTGACTAAATATAATAGATGTTGATGACGAGAAGGAGGTGATTACATAAGGTGTGCCTCTGGAGGTTCTTATTTGAGCATTTTTTTTACTCCTCTGTTCTTCTATTTGGACCACCCTATCGGTTGTTCTCTCTTTCGGATCACTCTCCCCATTGATCTGTAATTTATGCTGTAACCAAAACGAGGGAAGGTTTGTGTCCATCCTTTCCACTCCGACCCTTTTGCACATATCTCCACATATGACACTTGAAAAGCAGAATGCATGAGAGTTGAACAATGGTTCAAGGATTTAAGGTGGGAACTGACTAAAAATGAGCCAGCCACTCATGATCAACAAGATGGATAGAAAGAATAAGGAATCATGAGTGTGGTATCGTTTCCCTGATCTTACGCCCATAAAAATAAGTTTGGGAACTGAAATTCACACTGTCAATTTCCGTTGAATTAGGAAAGCAGGGTAAACCTTAGTTTCCTAGAGGTCCCAGATATCTGCTAAACCACACGCCAATCAATCAGAATACAAAGTAAATATCGAAAAGCAAAGTACGAATTGAAAAGAGAGCAAATAGATGTCTTATTCCGAATTAGAGTATGAACGTTTACAACAGGATAGGAGACTTGGCTATGAGAGCTGTCTGCGAGATCCTTAGTTCTAATAACCTAAGACTACAAAACCTTAGTTGAGTCGCAGCTTGAATAACAAAAACAGAAAGTTGCCGAAATGCTCTAAGTGCTAAGCTACGTTTGCTCTGAGTGAAGGTTTTCGTGTGTCCTAAGCATCATCACCCTTGAAGTCCTTATATACTCATCTAGAGACGGTTTGCTCTTTCCCCTTCTGCCCTTGGTCGAATCTATCGCTTTTCGGAAATATTCCCTTTTCCCTCGATCTTCAAGATTATCTTCGGAAACTTAACATTTATCCTCCGATCTTGACATTTATCTTCCAAACATAACTTTTATCCATTCCTGCAAAATAAAAGATAAATCGTCACAAATTTTGGGCTCGACTTCAGATAAAATCGCGAGTGGGCCTTTGGCCGAGTTTTAGACTTCATAGGGCCATTTTCTGACTTAGGCGTTTCTACGATTTTATCGAAATAACATTGCTAAAACGACATCGTCCAACAATTAGGATCTTTTGTATGGGGTGTTTGACTCTAGGTGTTTAGTTAACCGTTACCATCTCATACGATCTATCTGATCTTTTATCGAGAAAACGAGTTCTTTCGGTAAAGTTCCAATGCCAATGCTGATCGAGACGGAACAAAGATAAGTTCAATCAAGTATCGATAGAGGGAGTTAACGAGGATGTGGTGAAAATGGATTGATTGATCCGACTTGCCGAATGAGCGGATCAGATTGTACGTGCCACCCAACTCGCCGGACGGGCGATTTGGTCGGCCTTTGCCGTCCAAATCGCCCGTATGACGAGTTGGTCAGTCCATGTTTCTTCCTTTCGAGTTTTTGGCCCGGAGACTTTCATTGAGATGGTTTTGAGACTGCATTCGTATGGAAACACGATTTTTAGATGCTGATTTCGAGAGTACCGTTTTTGACCCTAACAGTTAGCCCCCTAACTTGCAAGTTTCAGGCACGATTCTTGCGGGCGAGTGAGGGTGTTTAATCAGAATCTGCGGTAAAAGTTGTTTTTTCTCAAAAAGTTTTTTCAAATTATTTTAATGCGGAAAGTCCTTCAGCCTTTGTTTCTTCTATAAACATAGTCTCCCAGTTCTCATTTTCTCCTTACTCTCCAATTTTCTCAAGTTCTCTTTGCTTTTTAGATTTTTTTTCCTTCTGTTGAAATGTCTTCTACCAGCAACTTCTAGAGGAGTGGTGATGTCGAGATGAGAAATGCAGCTGGTTCGAATCCACTGGATCTTCCTAATGCTGGAGCCATTCCGGCTCATATTACAGAATTTCTTTCCTTCCAAAGCGACTTGGCCCTTCGTGAGGCCGAGGAGGCGGTTTTACCCTCCACGTGTCACGCCTCTAAGATCTGTAGCTCCGGTCGGCACCTTTGCTCCCGAGGTTTCCCTGATGGGCGATGCTATTCCGACCAGAGGGGAAATTACCGCGCATGCGCCAGCATCCAAGGTTCATCCATCGGGTTCCTCTACCACCCCGGCTCAGGTTGTCGATGTGGAAGCAACTCAGGAATCGATGCCTCCTCCTCCAGTCAAGAAGACGATCATCTTAGGGTTGTATGCGCCTAGCACGACTCGGGCTCCTACGAAGAAGGGTTGTAGAGACCCTGCGTTAATCCAGACGAGCCTAAGAAGAGGAGGTCCACCAAGGAGTCTGAGACTGACTCTCTGCCCATGATGGCGTCCAAGCATCGTGCTAAGTTATAGTTTGGCAAAATCGTCTTCCTTTTCTGTTTATCGACTAATTCTTGACCGCTTCTTTTCTCTTGTTCCCAGTTTGGCTCGCTGATCGACGGGATGATCAGTGGGTGTGGGTCGGAGGCCCGCCGTCTTGCTAAGGAATTTGTGGAATCGCGAGAGAAATCTTTGCAGTTTGAAGGGAGGTTGACGGTTAACGAGGATGCCCACTCTCTTGAGGTAGGCCAGTTCAAGTCTCGAATTGGTGAGCTGGAGCGGGATCTTGGGAAAACTGCTAGCTCGTTGCTTAAATCGAAAGAGGCAAAGATGGCCATGTCTTCGGAATTACGTCGACTAAAGCGTAAGATCAAGAGTGGGGAAGAATTGTAGGTTGGTGTGGTCGACGATGCCAGAGAGATCGTTCGTGCCGAGTTTAAGACTCGTCTGGCGAGGATTGCTGACTCCCTTGACTCGTTGGCGGTTGTCCATGTTAGGGACTTGGCCCTTGCGAGCATTGAGGGAATGCAACAGGTCCAGTTATTTTATGGTGATGCGCCTCCGTCCCCACGATCTGAGAATGCCAAGCTTTCCGCTGGTAGAGCAGAGCTAACAGAAATCTGAATGTATCCTCCCACATTGCTTGGGTGGCACGACGGTCAGGATTCTCTAGCCGAGGAAGGTGCAGGCGAGGCAATTCCGAGTTTCGAGGGGGTGATTGGTGAAGTCGAGGCTCCATGTGCTGGGTACGATTGAATTCGCAGTCAGAAATGAAACTTTGTTTATTTTAATGTCATCTGTTTGTGTTTTGATCCCGCCAAGTGTGGCTGAGTTTTTATCTTGGGACTGGCCGCTTGTGGCTTTGAAACCCAGTCGCTTCTGCGAATTCTCTTTTTTCTTAAAAAAACTATATCCTTCTTTTCCAAGGTTTTATCGAATATCGTTATGGGAGAAGAGATTTTGACTTCAAGTATAAAGGGGAGGATACAATTTATCATCTCGCTCTCAATTCTTTTGCTGATCGTCCTATTCGTTGCTCGTTTGGGATGTTTGAAAAGTTTTCCAAAGTTCTAGGAGCGATTAGATATGGGTGAAGAGACATGCTTTTAGGATCACATATCTTTTTGATATCATACCTTGAGACGTTAGAGACCAGTGTGCTGGGTTTAGGGCAATACCTAGGTCTAATCACGGTTTTAGGGGGCACGGAGACTACTCCATCTTATGTTTCCCGTGATGCTTTCGACCTGTTTCCATCCCGCTCTAGAGTTCGCGATATGTTCTCGGCTTAGGTGACTTTTATGGTAAGAATCGAGCATCTCTTCGGGGACAATTTTTAAGTCTCCCAAAAGTGCTGACCAAAATTTTGGAGAGAGCATAGTCTGTTTAAAGACGTTTAAGAGTTTGTTGTGATCAACAACAAAGTTATTGGTGGATGTTATTGTTTTCGATTCTTCGCTAAGGATATGTGTTAAGAAGGTGTGCGTGTTTTATAGTCGTAGGTGGACTGTTTTCAGTGTGAGTATTTTGTTTTGGAAAGTTTTTACGACACAGAAAGGAGTCCTTCGAGCGTTAGCGACGTCTCGCTAAGTGGAAGGTTGATTTTTGTGTCGATTTTGTGGAGCGAGTTGCGGAGTTGTGGGAGTTTTTCCGAATTCTGGATTCAAAAATACCGAATCCGAGAATGAATGGTTTTGGGAGTATACGTGTATATGTATACATACTCACTCCCCCCCTTTTAATGAGGGGGAACAGCTGGGATCGTCTTGCGACGAGCTTCCTAAGTACTCTTTTTGGGGATCAAGCCGTCTCGTAGTTCGGCTCTAAACATTGTTTTAGTGGTGGTACTTATTGAGGTGCATCGCATTCCAAGTTCTTGGAATTTTGATATCCTGCATATTCATGATTTCATACGAGCCTGGTCGTACGAATTTTATTATTTTGTAGGTTTTTCGCAGTTTGCTCCGAGTTTCCCAACATTCTCTTCGGCGGTGTTCTGGAAAGCTTTCCGAAGGACTAGGTCACTTCTTTGAATATGCGGGTTCGTACATTAGCGTTATAGTACTTTGCGGCCGCCTGTTGATAATTTTGGATTCGTATAAGGGCATGATCCCGGCATTCCTTGATTAGGTCGAGCTCGTCGAGCAGCATCAGATTGTTTAACTCTTCTTGTTCTGGGAGTAACCTTCTGCGTACTCCGAGAAAATCGACCTTTGCTGGGAACATGCACTCTGCTCCGTACACGAGGGCGAACATGGTTTCTCCTGTTGTACGCCTCGGAGTTGTGCGATGCGACCATAGGACTCCTTCATGTTCGTCAGCCCATCTACCCTTCTTTGCGTCCAAACGTTTTTTGAGTCCATCAAGGAATGGTTTTATTAGTAGTTTCGGCTTGACCATTGCATTGCAGGTATCTAGGGGTTGTTTTTGTTAGTCGTATCTTCCATTTTTCGCAGAAGGCCTTGAATCTGGTCGAGATGCATTGAGACCCAAAGTCTGTTACGATTTCGTATGGGAACCCATGCCTGCAAACAATGTGTTTCCATACGAAGCTTTCGACTTGGGCATCCTTAATTCTTGCGTATGAGTCTGCTTCCACCCATTTTGAGAAGAAATCTGTTAGGACCAGCAAGAATTTTTTTGTTTCGATCTGTGCATGGGTCCGACTATATCCATCGACCATCGCATGAATGGGTATGGTGCCGAGATCGATGAGAGGAACTCTGCTAGTTGATGGATAGTTGGGGCGTGCCTTTGGCACTTTTCGCATTTCCGCGCAAAGTCCTCGTAATCTTTGATCATTGTTGGCCAGTAATGTTAGTGATGTTTTATTTTGACTGCGAGAGACCTTTCGCCAGAGTGATTTCCACAAGACCCATAATGGACCTCTTCCATTATCTTTCGTGCCTACTCTCCTTCTACGCAGGTCATGAGTGGCCCTGAAAATCTCCACTTGTATAGTTCCCCATCAACCAAGAAGTATTGCGCGGCTTGGGTTTTAATTTTTTGGGCAGCCCATTTTTCTTCCGGGAGTTTTCCGTCGGCAATATACGCAAGGATTGCCTTCGTCAAGGTTTGTTGAATCCATATTTTATCCACCCAGACTCTTGCGTGGCTTGGTCATCGACGTCGTCGGTATCGATGCTAAGGCGTCTAGGGCGACCGATGCTAGGATGTTCTATAAAATCTACGGGGATCACCCTATAACCCTAGGTCCGAACTTGATGCTAAGGCGGCTAGGGCGTTGGCCTGAGCATTTTCGGCTCTCAGGACCGAGTGAGTGCGAACTGGTCGAAGCTTTGGGCTAAATCCCAAACTAGTTTTAAGTAAGCATCTATACTTTTGTCGCTTGCTTCGTATTCCCCGCTGTATTGGTTCGCCACAAGTTGGGAGTCACAGTAGGCGTGAAAGTTGAGTATTTTTAAGCCGTTTGGAAATCGTAGTCCTGCGATCAGGGCTTCGTATTCGGCTTCCTTGTTTGAGGCGTGGAAGATTAGCCAGAATTATTGTTCCACTACTTCCCCTGTTGGTGATGTGAGTCGGAATCCGATCCCGGAACCCTGCTTGGATGAGGATCCGTCGACATGGAGGGTCCAGGTCGAGTCCGGTTCTTGACTGGTTGTGCACACCCCACAGGGAGTTCCACTAGGAAATTGGCGAGTACTTGTTCTTTTGCGCAGGTTTTCGCTCGATACTCGATGTCGTACTCGCATAGTTTGATTGCCCATTTTGCCAATCTCCCGGATTGACTGGGACTATGAAAGATAGCCCACAACGGAAATGATGTGAGCACTGCAATCGTATGGGACTAGAAGTATGGCCTCAGCTTTCGTGCTGACATTACCACTGCGAGTGCCAGTTTTCTATCATCGGATAGCGCGTCTCTGCATCAAGCAAAGTTTTGCTTACGTAGAAAATGGGTTTTGGCTCGCTGCGTTCTTTTCTGATAAGGACACCGCTTACTGCCTTGGTTGATACTGCAATGTACAGGAAGAGTGGTTCTCCTTCTACCAGTTTCGCAAGTACCACGAGAGTGGCCAAGTAATGCTTCAACTGTTGGAAGGCCTTTTCTCATTCCTCGGACCACTCGAGTCTCTTGTTCCCCTTCAGCGTGTCGTAAAAGGGCAAACATTTGTCCGTTGATAGTGAGATGAATCTGTTTAGTGCTGCTACCCTACCGGTCAATCTGTGTACCTCTCGTTTCGCTTTCGGAGAAGCCATTTTGCATCAGCGCGGTGACTTGTTTCGGGTTAGCTTCGATCCAACAGTAGGTCACGAGGTAACCTAGTAACTCTCCCAATGCCACTTCGAACCTGCATTTCGTGGGATTTTAGTTTCATATTGTGGAGTTTCAGCCTTTCAAAGTATTCTCGGAGGTGGGCGATATGATCTTGTTCTTCGGAGATTTTACGATCATATCGTCGATGTAAACCTCCATTGTTTTTCCGAGATGTTCTGAGAACATATGGTTAACGAGCCGTTGATAAGTTGCGCCAGCATTCTTGAGACCGAATGGCATTACCTTGTAGCAGTAAGTGCTATGGTCAGATATGAACGCGATCTTCTCTTGATCGTGGGGATACATTCTAATCTGATTATATCTAGAGAAGGCATCCATAAAGAACATGAGTTTGTTCACTGCTGTCGCTTCGACTAAGCGGTCGATATGTGGCAGCGGGAAGCTATTCTTTGGGCACACTTTATTGAGATCGGTGAAATCGACACAGACTCTCCATTTCACGTTCCTCTTTTTGACAACTACTGGGTTCGCGAGCCAATCGAGATACCTGACCTCCGTTATGGACCCGACTTTGAGGAGTTTTTCGACCTCGACGTTGACTACTTTGGCGCGTTCTGGTCCCAATTTTCGTCTCTTTTGTTTGACGGGCTTGAACGTCGGGTCGACGTTGAGCTCTTTATTGACCTTAAGAAATAAAGAAGACAAATAGATGAAGAGGATGAGCTTACTTGGGAGAGAAGGCAGTCCGTACAAGTGTATGGAATGACTTGACACAAAAGTCACTTATCTGTGACCTAGAAGAAACTTGAGAGGCAAGGAATAAAGGAGCCACTCGCCAAGTTTGAATATTCAAACAAGAGTGAACCGTTGGAAGCAAGAAGACAAAGGGGGGGATTTGTTTATGGTAAAAGTCACATGTGCTCAACTCACCCACTTGCAACCAGACCGCTCAGCACCTGTCCCTTTCCCTCTCCAGAACCTCGACAAGAGCATCATTATTATATTTATTTCTCTTTGTTTGTTCAGTTGTGTACAGAAGGCATCTTGCCTATTTAATCACTTGTATTCAGTTCATTCAGAAGTAAGGAATAAAACTCCTTCTCTATTCTCTCTTATTCTCTCGAGTACAAACACACTTTCCTCTCTCTCTCTCTCTCTCCTCTTGTTCTCGAATCAAACCTAATCTTTCTCTTGTGTTCTTCACTCTGCTCTTAATAAATCTTACTTCCGCAAAGTTACTCTACTCACTTCCTTCTTCCTTTTCATCCGATCAGTTCTTGCATATCTTGAAGAACATTCTTTTATCTTGTGTATATTAGCTCTGTTCTTGCAAGTTCATCAACAGTTCTTCATCCTTTTATTTTTACGTTTACTTGAGACAAAGAGAGATAGCTTGTTCTTATTTGTTTTCTTTCTAAACCAGTATCCAGAAACCAAATATTCTCTAGTTTTCTCTCAAACCTCTCAACAACACCCTTTTACACACTGGATAATAGCAACGCGAAATGGAGGAAATCAAGTCAGTGGTGATTCCAGTTACTCTATAGGGAGTAAACTACCTTCTCTGGTCAAGATTGACCAAGAATTCCCTTGGTGGAAGAAGTCTATGGTCCCGTATCACTTCAGATGAGACGCCAAGACAAACCAGTCAAGGAGAAGACGGAAAGGAGATTGTGGTGGTAGATGAAGGTAAATGGAGTCAAAAAGACTTCATGGTGCTGTCTATCATCCAGAGATCTCTTGATGGCCCCAAAATGGAGGCATACTCTTTTGTGAAACCGCAAAGGAGTTGTGGGACACTCTACAAAAGGTTTATGGAAACATATCCAATCTCAGTAGGGTCTTTGAAGTAAAGAAAGCTATCAACTGTCTAAACCAGGAAGACATGGACTTTAACCAACGCTTTGGGAAGTTCAAGGCACTCTGGGCAGATCTGGAAATGTTGAGGCCAAGCACTACTGATCCTACCATTTTGAATGAGAGGTGTGAGCAAAGAAAGTGTTTGGTCTACTCCTCACTCTCAACCCAGCTTACAACGACCTCATTAAGCATATTCTGAGGGCTGATAAACTACCAAGTCTAGAAGAGGTGTGCTCTCAAATCCAGAAGGAGCAAGGTTCAGTTTGTCTGTTTGGAGGAAAAGGAGAACTCAACTTAGCCAACAAGGCTGAGATCGTGTCTGCCAACAAGGCCTTCTTCAAACCAGAAGATAGGAAGAAGTCAGTGACTTGTGAGCATTGTAGGAAGGTCGGCCACATGAAGAACCAGTGCTGGATTCTTCACCCTCACCTCCGTCCTCCATCACGGTTCAACCAGGCTAGAGAACATGAGGCTATTCATCAGAAGTTCCAGCCTACAATTCAACCGGTGCATCAACAGAATGGAGGGAGGGCCATGAACTCTACTGCTCACATTGCTGGAAAATCTACTCAACTAAACCAGGAGGACTCTCTAATCGGCAAGTCAGACATTGAGGATCTCATAAAAGCTCTCAATGCAAACTCTGGTAAAATCAGTAGTAATGTTCATAATGCTTTAAATTCTATTCAGAACACATCTCAACCTGCTAGGCCATTGATCATAGATTCAGGGGCATCTCATCATATGATTAAGGATGCTAAACTGATTAGTAATGTTGAACCTGCTCTAGGAAATGTGATGATTGCAAATGGTGATAAGGTACCCATTGAGGGCATAGGGAATTTGAAATTTTTTGGTAGAGAGTCTAAAGCCTTATACATGCCTACATTTGCATCTAACTTTCTCTCTGTTAAGAAAACGACTTCTGATCTTAATTGTCATGTGATTTTCAGTCCTAATGAGGTACATTTTCAGGATATTGAGACAAGTAAAATGATTGGAAAGGGTGTAAGCAAAGGAGACATATATTTGCTTGAAGACACCAAGCTTAGATCAGATTTACCTTATGCTCTTAGTTCTGCTTCTATTTTAGATTCCAATGTATTATGGCATGCTAAATTAGGCCATCCTCATTCTCGTGCCTTAGGATTGATGTTCCCTAAACTGTCTTTTAGGAATGATAGCTGTGATGCTTGTATCCTTGGCAAACATTGCAAAACCATTTTTACTAAATCAACCACCATTTATGAACACTCCTTTGATCTTGTTCACTCAGATGTCTGGACTGCACCTTGTGTTTCTAGAGAGAATCATAAATACTTGTTACCTTTATAGGTGAGAAATCAAAGTACACTTGGCTAACTTTAATTCAATCTAAAATAGGGTATTAGAAGCTTTTATAAATTTTCAGAGCTATATCACTAATTATTTCAAGGGAAGTTGACTCATTAACCACACATTTTAGTACAAAAGGCTAAAACAACACAAATCTTTTTTATTACTGCCATTTTTAAATGCCCAACGTGGCCTTCTATCATGTTGTGTGAAAAAACGTATTTACATGAATAACATTACTTTTTCATGCCATGTCAGCCAAAAACCGTTGCTACGTAGGAATTCGCTGACGCGAATTAATGAAGTTAGCCGCAAAGCGTTACAAACTACGTTACAACTGAGTTATTCGTACGTTGTGGCTGATTTAATTAAACTGGATGACTTCTTTGAAAATGGCTGACTTACTTCTATAAGTCAGCCCCTTGTGAAGGCTGATTAACAGAAATCTGGCTGAATTATGTGATCTCGGCTGACTTTGAAACACACGTTATGGCTGACTTACACATCGACTGGCTGGGTTTTTGAAAATACGGCTGAGATGTAGTTAAGAAACGGCTGAGTTATATTTTCGCATGCTGATTCAATGATCATCGGCCGACTGTGTTACTAAACTTTCGGCTGACTTAAGAGAGCTTGTTATGGCTGAGTTACCTTTTATCAGCCGTAATAAGTTGGATTAACAGAAATTTCAGTCCTATTACGGCTGACCTATTAGCGAAAGATTAATTACTAGAATAACATTCACTTGACGACTGATTTAGGTGACGATATGGCTGACTTATTGTTTTCCCGCGTATTGACGGCTGGTTATTAGGAAAAGATTAATTACTAGAATAGCATTCACATTGCGGCTGACATACGTTCTGTGTTATGGCTGAGGTACGCTAGCTGAGTTATGTGTTCCTATGTTGGCTGACATAACGATTTGCCATGTCATCATCCATGTCATCAGTTCTTAGTTGCCATGTCATAAAAAACGTTACCACTTCCCGATTTTGAACTTCTTCATCTTCTTCAACTTCTTCATCTTCTTCATCATCTCATCTATCTTCTTCATCCTGCTCTGAGAGATAATGGATCCCGTAATTATTGTTTCTGGTAACTGGGTTAAGAAAAAGAGATATGTATTCGTAGCAGACAGTAGAGGATGCAGAGTTCTTCATATAGATGAGCGAACAACACGGGACGATCTCGCAAAGTCGGTACTCGATGATTACGAATTGAGTGAGTCGAGTCATGAGATTAAGATGAGCTATATGTTCTCGAATAAAACTCTGAAAACACTGGCGCACGATACTCCACCGGTTTTTGTCTCCAATACTCGTCAGTTACAAGGTTTTCTAAGCCTAAGGAAAATCGAACAGCTACGTCTCTGTGTGGAGATTACGGAGAAAAGGGATGGCGACGTCAGTCAAAATGACGGTTCGAGAGAGAAGCGTCAAAGGTTATGCACTTTTAGCTCAGAAGTTGAACTCTCAGAAGTTGAACGCTCAGAAGTGGAATCTAGATTCGAAGATTACAGTGGGGGTGATGATGGTTTCAGTTTGGAGGACGAACGTGATGAGAATGACTGCTCTAGTAAAGTGGAAGGAGAAAAACAGAACGTTGGCGGAGAAGATGAAGAAGTCGAACAAAACGAAGAAGATGATGAATTTGATAGCCGATTTGATATGTTCGACGACTCTGATGGTGCGTCGTCTGAAGATGATAATTTCAGCTTATACGGTGAGTCTCACGTAGAAGACGAAGGTTCACCGTCGCTACCTCCAAAGAAGAGAACTCAGAACTGGTCGATGAGCGGATCAAACGGGAATCCGGATGTTATCAGATTGGAGTTGTCTGCACTCGACCTTGCGGTAGGGCAACGATACGACACTAAAGCCGATTTGGAGAGACGACTGAAACTTCTTACAGTGAAAGATAAATTTGATTATCATGTAGACGTATCCAGAACAGATCTTCTCATTGTTAGGTGTTGGATTGATGGATGTCTCTGGAGAGTTCGTGCTTCTCCACAAGGGGATTCCCCGGCGTTTTATGTTCGTATTTTCGATTCGGAGCATACATGTTCTATAACTGAGCGTCATAATCGATCTCGGCAAGCAACACCGGATATTTTAGGACAGTTGTACATGGACTTTCTCGGCGACGTTGGTCCGACCGTTCGACCTTCCAGTGTCGGAATAGCCATCAATAAGCAGTTTGGTGTGAAGGTATTTATTTATATGCGGCTGAGTTATTGTAACGACTGAGCTGACTTAGATTAACGATACGACTGACTTAATATTTATATTTGTGGCTGACTTATTATTACAGTACGGCTTACTTATAATAACGTTACGGCCGAGTAACGTTTACGTTAAGGCAGACTTAAGTTTTATTTTTGGCTGAATTAATTTTGTGATGCGGCTGACTTGTTTGTATCGTTTTGATGTGTGCAGATGGATTATTGGAAATCACATAGGACGCTGAAATATGCAAGGGAAATCGAGGAGGGAACACCTGAGATTGGGTATGAAAACCTGCCGTCGTATCTATACATGATAAGAAGGGCAAATCCGGGTACAATTACGCGTCTTCAGATCGATGAGTTTGGGAGATTCATGTATGTGTTCCTTGCGTTTGGTGCGAGCATAAGTGGGTTTCCTTTCATGCGCAAAGTTGTGGTCGTCGACGGGACGTTTCTTAATGGTAAATACAAAGGGACGCTTCTCACAGCCCTAGCTCAGGATGGCAATTTTCAGATTTTTCCAATTGCCTTCGGTGTGGTTGACACAGAAAACGAGGATTCGTGGGACTGGTTTTTTACGCAACTAAAAGTTTTGATTCCCGATGACGAGGGTCTTGCTATAATCTCGGATAGGCATAACGCGATAGGGAAAGCAATTGGGAATGTGTATCCGCTTGCTTCTCGGGGAATTTGCACATACCATTTATACAAGAACATTTTGGCACGGTACAGAGGAAAAGATGCATTTCGTCTGGTGAAGAAAGCGGCAAGATGTTTCAGGATGGCTGATTTTAATGCGATGTTCGAGGAGATTGAAGCGATTAATCCTGCACTTCATGGATACCTGGTAAGAGCTGATGTCCGACTGTGGGCGCGTGTCCATTTCCCGGGTGAAAGGTACAATCTGATGACTACGAACATAGCGGAATCGATGAACAGAGCACTGTCAAATGGTAGAGGTCTTCACATTGTTCGACTATTGGAAGCGATACGGGTTATGATGACCAGATGGTTTGCTGAACGGAGAGAGGCTGCTAGATCGCAACCAACCACGCTTACGCGTGGTGTCGAGAAACTACTAGAGGTAAGTCAGCTTTAACTTTTCTTAACTCAGCCTACATTGTACATAAGTCAGCCGTAACAACACATAAATCAGCCTTATTAATTAATAAGTCAGCTGTATTATTTCATAATTCAGCCGTAACAATTTATTTATGCATTTATAATAGGGTCGTGTTGCTGACGCAAGACTGATGACGGTACAAAGGATTGATGATTATCACACTCAAGTTACATATGGAATTTCTGGGGAGTCTTTGCATGTTGTTAACTTGGAAGGGAGAAACTGCACATGCCGGCGTTTCGACCTCGAGAAAATACCATGTGCGCATGCAATCGCAGCTGCAGAGCACATGAATGTTTGTCGTATATCTCTGTGCAGTCCTTACTATAACATGGATTATTTGGTGAACGCATACGCGCAATCGGTCATGCCGGTTGATTCCGCGCAACCAGTTCCAGAAAACGTGGCCAACCAACCGTGCTTCCCTCCGTTTATTCGTCCACAACCAGGAAGACCTAAAAAATAGGATGAAATCTGCTTTAGAAGTTGCACTCGAAAACAAACGTCCAAGGAAACAACACACATGTTCTCGTTGTGGACAGAGTGGGCATAATGTGAAAACTTGTCCGAATTAAAACTTCGTGGCTGGGTTTTGTTTTTGTATTACGGCTGGGTGTTTTTTTCATTATAGCTGGGTTACTTAGTGGCTAAAATTCCCTTCTAGTGTAATGAAACGTCGCGGTTAAATGACTCTTGTCGGCTGATTTTTTGTAACATTACGGCTGGGTTATTTCGTGGCTAAAATTCCCTTCTAGTGTAACGAAACGTCGCGGTTAAATTACTCTTTGCGGCTGATTTATTGTTACATTACGGCTGGTTTAGTTACGAATGTTTCATTCTACAGCCAAGTTATAGTTTCATTAAACTGAGTTTTGTTTTCTTCCATGGCTGATTTATATTGAACGTTAGGCTGAGTAATTCTTACTTTAAGCCTGACTTATAACAATTAAGTTATTAAATTCACTAAATGGCTGGGTTTATGGTAAACGTTACGGCTGAGTCATAAGACAATAACCATTTATTACATACGTTTAAGAAGTGATACTAACACCAAACATAAAACTTAAGAACATAGAGAAGACATGATAAATTTACACAAGCCCCCTAACCCCGTGCCTCCGAACGTATGCGTCATCGTTAAGTAGCGATTGCCTAAACTCCTCAACCTCCGACAAACGCGGATTGAACCTGAAGTCAGATAATCCACCCTTGGTCTCAAGCCATAGTTCAGAAGGCCCTGTGTAAATTAGTATATTAAACATCTTGAGAACCATAATCACTAAACACATCATATAATGCACTTACAATAATTTCTGACGACCCTCCACATCTTAAGGACCACGATCACCTGACCACGACCCCTCATGTTTTCAAACCTATCACGGAAGTCCTTAGCATGATCGTCAGTTGCCACACATTTGATCTGATTCTCACTGTTATCCCTAATGTAAAACACCATACGTGGCACAACAGGGTCGTTCAAATGGTCTTCCGTGTCGAAGACCACTCCCATGGTATCAATGGGATAGTCCGTGTCCCTGCTGGCAATGAGAGGGATCTCATGGAGACTCTTGAATTCCATGTAATGACGATCATTAAGAGGGTCGATGATGCGGACTTGAGTAACAGGTATAAAAGATAGTGTATATGGATGCCTTGTCGCCTTGAAACCTGGATGGGCCTGTTTAACATCTACCCTAAAGATTTCCACCCACTTTCCCTCTTGCTTCTCTAAGCCTTTAAATATTTCATTACAAGATGTATACAATGTCATCTCGATCTTGGTTCCCTGCATAAACAAAGATAAAGACCAACTCTTTTAGTTTGCATGTTAGTATAAAATTTAGAGATGATGCTTTGACACTTACCGCCTCATCTGCTAGGATGAAAGACCAGATGGGTCCAGTACCGGTAACATAGGAATACCAAGAGTAGACCCTGTGTATTTTCACTCTGAAACGCCATGACTTGAGACTAGGGTTTGATGAAACTTCAGCGAGCATGTTGTAGTGTTCCATATTGTTGAATGAAATTGACAGATGATGATTCGTTACTTAGCAGAGAAATGTTTTTGGGAAAGAAGGAGTTGTTTCTGGAAGGAGACGATATGGTGGTATATAATGATGATTATCTCCAACGGATGTGACTGTTAATCTCCAACAGATGTGACTGTTGAGTGCACTCGTGTCTTTCCATCAAATAATAACTAAATGGAGAAGTTAGCCATTACTTGAAAGTAAAGGCTGGGTTATGTATACGATTTTTTTGGTTTGGGCTGATTTATATTTACTAAAGGCTGGTTTATGTTTGATTTAAGAAACACGAAACAGCTGACTATTTTAGTTAACAGCTGAGTTATTGATATGAAACACCTTCAAATAAAACGTCGCCGTTTCTAATGACAGCTTATTCAACACGCTAACTGTAGAGTAATTATTGCCTCGGTAATTAAATGTCCTCGATTTGACAGCTTATTCACCACGCCAACTGATATTTTCAAAACGCTGCAGTTATGGCTGAGTTATTTTGACGTCACCGTATCTAGTTAGACCTACTCGTAGGGTTAATTATTGCGTCATCGATTTGACAACTCACTCGTATTTACCACGCGTAACTGATTTATCTTTTTAAAATAATTCCCAATTGGAAACAATAAACATGGCGGGATAAACGTCTCGGCTGAGTTATAGTTGTTTAACGACTGGGTTTTAGTTCATCTAGCTGAGTTATAATTGTTTAACGACTGAATTATGTTTTCATTACGGCTGACTTATTTATGAATTACGAATTACGAAGCGTACTGTTTAAAATTCCCGCCAATCAAACGATACGTCGCTCTGTTGAAGACACCTTTTCAACCCATTATTTATAGACCTTAGTTGTGGCTGACTTATTTATCTTTAAATCACTTTTAACACAATCTATACCAACGAAACTCACAGAAAATGGAGTCTTTCCCGATTCTTGAACTGCCCGAAGAAATTCAAGCCTTGGTGGTTGAACGTGTGGCCGCTAACTCCTCCTTCCAAGATTTCTTCAACCTCAGAGTTACGTGCAAGTCGATGAAGGCGTTAACTTATCGGCGTAGGGTATACCATTTCTTCGATCTGTTAACCTTTCCTTGGGGACTCCGTATGCCTGCTTCTTTGATGAAAGTGTGCTACGAAGAAGGAAACCCAAGCACACTCTATTTGAAGGGTGTACATTATTTCTACACCTGTAACCTAAAAGATGAAGGACTTGCTCTCTTGAAGGCTGCAGCGGATGCTGGATATGAGCGAGCCGTGTATGTGTACGCAATGACTCGGAAAATCTATTGGAACGATGAGGAGTACTTCGCTCGTTTTACAAGGGAATCAGTGGCCAGAGTTGGGAAACTCGTTCGAGATCTGAAATGGGGATGGGGTATGTGGCATGGTGAAGACTTCCTCCTAAAGAGGGACTTGTTCATCATAAACGTTGGTCCAACGTTCTACAGTTGCCCATGTGTTCCTGTTATGGACATAGATTGGCTCTTGTATCACATTGAGAACAGTAAGGGTGAGAACATGTGTGACCGCTGTTTCTGGATCAAGGAGGTGGGGCTGTTCTTCCGAGAGTTTCAACCAACCAACTTGTATAGGGACACCAGACTATGGTGAAGATGCGTATATATTATGTTGATGTTCGTTTCTTTTCCTTTATATACTACAATCAAATTAATGTATGAATTTTAAGTACTTATTTTCTTCAATTTACGGCTGAGTTATATATTTTTAACGACTTAGTTATTTAAATGTTATGGCTGAGTTATATATTTTCAACGCCTGAGTTCGAGAAAAAGATTAATTATATTTAAGGATTTAGTTATAGGGACGTTATGTCTGAGTAATAAACATTTACGGCTGGGTTAATGTCCGTTATGGCTGAGGTATTGCAAAGACACAGCCGGTTATTCAAAATACAAGGCTGAGTAATTAAAAAGTTTCGGCTGAGTTATTATTATTAAAGACTGAGTTGTTATTACAATACATGAGTACATTAGGTAATAGTAACAACATACATCAAGAACTAATCCACAAACCTCCACATTCATCAAACAGCTAGCCTCGGATCCCGTCCTGAATCCTTCAGCCACATTCTCCAGACGAGCCAGCTTAACACCTACCTCCGCCAAGTGTTTCTTCATGTCACTTACCACCACCATCAGATCATCAACCTCCTCAACCAAACACTCATCGGCCCATTTGAATAGATGCATCTGGTTTAACCAATATAATCATATCTTAGTATCACATAATTATGACGAACTAAAAAACGTAAAAGATGAACTAAAGCTAACCTTATGATACCCTCTTGCACAACAATAGTACAATCTTCCTGGATTCTTAGTTGACGTCGATGTACATAGTTCAGACGGTTCACCACACCAGCACTGTCTCGGCGTACCTCTTGAAATCATCCGATATGAAACTGAACTTGATGAGGAAGACATTATTTCTCTTTTTTTTGTTGGGAACAAATATGAAGCAGACCACAGGTTTTAAAGATGAATGCAATACTATAACAGTAAACAATGAAACGTCGACGTTTAATGTCTGCCTCGGTAACTGGGTTATATTTTCCCGCCCAAAGTTAGTCTTGAGGGCTGAGTTAGAAATTAAGGCTGAGTTACAAATTTCAAAAACGACTGAGTTAATTATTGCCTAAGTAAAATATGTAAGGGTTGAGTTAGAAACTAAAGTTGGGTTACAAATTTCAAAAACGACTGAGTTAATTATTGCCTCGGTAATAAACGTCGCCGTTTAGAGTTAATTATTGCCTCGGTAATATAATGTCCTCGATATCTTAACTTATTTGCAATTAACACGCGTAAGCACGCCTCGCGAAACGTGGCAGTAATGGCTGAGTTAATTGGCATCACCGTATCTACTTACATCTACATGTAGGGTTAGTTATAGTGTCCTCGATATTACAACTCAGTCGTACTAAGCACGCCTATATGATAACTTGACAGCTGAATGTCTTTTCAGTCGACTGAGTTAATTTGACGGCTGAATGTCTTTTCAATCGAATGAGTTATGCTTTAATTATGGTTGACTTATATAATTAATTTTAAACATGAGAAGGCGTGTTTTTAATTCCCGCCTATCAAACGAACAGTCGCTATGTTAAAGAGACCTTCTCTGCTCAACCCCTTATTTATACACTTATTCACAATCAAAAATGTATCTCTAAACCACTTTGACCACCATCTAACCGACTAAACTCACAGATTTCACAGAAAATGGAGTCTTTCCCGATTCTTGAACTGCCCGTAGAAATTCAAGCCTTGGTGGTTGAACGTGTGGCCGCTAACTCCTCCTTCAAAGATTTCTTCAACCTCAGAGTTACGTGCAAGGAGATGAAGGCGTTAACTGATCGGCGTAGTGTTTACCGTTTCTTCGATGTGTTATCGTTTCCCTGGGGACACCATATGCCTCCTTCGTTGTTGAAAACTTGCTACGACGAAGGAAACCCAAGCACACTTTACATCAAGGGTGTACAGTATTTCTACACCTTTAACATCAAAGAATATGGACTTTCTCTCTTGAAGGCTGCATCGGATGCAGGATATGAGCGAGCCCTGTATGTGTACGCAATGACTCGGAAGATCTTTTGGGACGATGAGCAGTACTTCGCTCGTTTTACAAGAGAATCAGTGGCCAGAGTTGGGAAACTTGTTCGAGATCTCAAATGGGGATGGGGTTTGTGGCATGGCGAAGATTACCGCGTAAGGATGGACTTGTTCCTTATGCTCATTTGTCCATCGTTCTTCAGTTGCCCATGTGTTCCTGTTGTCGACATAGATTGGGTGGTGTGGGACGTTTCACAAAGTAAGGGTGAGAACTGCTGTGACCGCTGTTTCTGGATCAAAGAGGTTGCTCTGTTCTTCCGTGAGTTTGAACCGATTAGCGCGTATACGGACACAACGAAATGGTGAAGATGTAGCTATAATCTCTCTTATTACTCTGATGTTCTTCCCTATGCTTTTATGTACAACATGGTGACTAAAGGCTGACGTAAGGACGACTTCTTAGTTAAAATAGTAGACTTAATCAAGGTATTATTCGCATTAACGAGCCCAATAAGTTCTCGGTACAATAAATATCTCGACAAAACATAAAAGCTTAATAATCATTGCTTGGTAATATAAATTATTATTCGGATATGCATGAGTGATATATACTCTTCCCAAACCCTTGTATTTATAATTAATGGCCAACGGCTGAGTTTTAACATGACTAACGGCCGAGTTTCATATACATAAAGGCTGAGATATATACTCATACTACGTTCTCGTTAATATAAATTTCTTGATATAATAACTTATTAATCATTGCTTCGGTAATATACATTTCTTGGTAACAAAATTAAGGCGTATTTAACATGACTAATTATTAATCGGATATGCATGAGTGATATTTTCGAAAACCAAATTAATTATCTTCCATAAAAGGTAAACAAAAACGTATGGATGCAAACATTATGGCTGAGTTATAGGAATATTACTAACATAAAGGCTGAGATATATACTCATTAGTCAAACAAAATAAAGGATTTGTCGAAAGTAATTCATATTCCAAAATTATCAGGTCCAAACTCCTCAAACATATCGATCAGAGCAAGCCAAACTCCGGGTAACATCCAGTCAGGCTTCTCGCCACCAAGCGCCCAACTCTTCCTCATCATGCGCATCTGAGTTCGAAAAATCGTCCTCGCCAAGAGATTAAACTGTGTCCAAACAGTCAGATTATGTCTCCGATCCCATTTGTTATGTCTCTATAGCAAAAAAAACGATACTAAAAGGGTTACTGCTGTTCGTAAATCTGTGATGGAAACAAAATCATGCTTACCGCGAGTACAAGAAACCATCGTTCCTTAAAATGATCGGGAATGAAGCGGTACGTTGGCCACTCATGAAACCAGCCTTGTGCAAGAATCAGAGGGATCGCCAGGGATAGATCGTGTAAAAATCTAAACCACGTACTACTCTTTTTGTCTACCACGATTCCGCGACCAGGGTTAAGAACGGGGAGGTTATCCCGATTACCAGAACTTAGAATGACATTGACACTGCTATCTAACTTTGAGGTATAACCAGGAACAACGGACATATCAGAAGTGGCTAGGTTTTTCTAAATACTGTGGTGATGGACAGATAGGGGTTAAAAGAGGGGAACTATATATAGAGAGAAATAGGACTACGAAACGTCGTGAGAGAAAACGAAAAAATACCGGAATTATGTTTTCCCGCTGAAAAAACCTAAACGTCACGATTAAGTTAAAATTACGGCTGGTTTATATGTTCGTTATGGCTGAGTTATGTTGATTTATATTTAGGGTTTAGGGTCTAGGGTTAATGATTTGAGGTATAGGCTTGATGATTTATGGCTTAAGGTTTACTGAGACATATAAGAATGTGAAGACAATTATTCAGAGTACAATGTATATGATTTACTTTATAGATATGAATTACACTCTCAACATATATGTTATCTACAAGTATTGTTTAAAGTGATTGTAAGACAACATTTACCTCAACATCATTATCGATTCTCAACTTGTAAATTCAATAAAGTGGATGCACACATTTGATTAATAGTCAAGTAATAATGAACATATTAACTCTAATTAATAATTTTAGAGTGCTTACATTAAATTTTATGACTTCTAGGCATGTTTGAGGTATGGCTGAGTTATATGGTTAGGTTACGGCAGAGTTCTCTCCTCGTAACGGTTGGATTGAAGTCGTGTTCAAGGTATGGCTGAGTAACAAGTCAATACATTGCATAGATAAATAAACGATAAGGCTGAGTTTTAGCTTAAGTCAAAGTCAAATACATAGCAATCAGAAAGGGAAATACATAAGAGTTCAGACACAGTAATTATCTAGGCAATGGGAACAATAATCGACTTATAGCTTCCGTCTTCCAGAATTTATGTTCCCATCTTCATCCGTATACCTTGAATATTATCATCGTTTATCCCGTCAAAAGTCACACCGAGTGCTAGACATTCGATAAACTTCAATGCATACACCCCACAATCACCGACCAGGACGTTTTGTGGAACGTGTTCGACTTTCCTCCTTCTCAACAGAAACTGCTTCGAGCTAGGTTTTCGTAAATCATGTGGAACAAGGTCGTTCATCATTGCAGGGATCATTTGCGTAAGCGGTCTAAATGCAACTACAACCTTCGTCTCGCTTTCGGGTGTTACATGTCCAATGATTGAATCGTAGCAATCAATCTTCCCCTTCAGCAGATCCACGTGATACGCCACCCAATGATCGCCTCCAACATTAATAACTCCGTACAAGTGATCCACATCTTTTATCCACTTCAAGTTAGTAGGAATCTCAGCTGGAAGGAGGCCGTTAACTAATTCTTCATACGCGAAGCCAGTGAATTTGAAGGCTTTCGGTTTCATGCTGAACATCTTGTAATCCACGATCCATTGATTTTGAAACCAAATGTCAACAAACGCAATGCGCTTAGACCAAAATGGGGTGGGATCTTGGGTGGACCTTCGGATGAGGACTCTAATATACGCAGCGACATGCTGTACAAAGAATGGTAAAAACATCTATAATTCAGCCATCACGAATATTATAACCCATCTATCAACTAAAATTAATTCAGCCAGCCATCTATATTATATAACTCAACCAGTAATTAATAAACTCAGCCATCAAAATTAAATAAATCAATCATCAAATAGTAAATAATAAACAACTCAGCCGTCAAGTTGACTTACATTATCAAACAGCCATCCAAATATACGCACTGGCCAATGCTTTCTCTCAGCGACAAGCATTTGGAAGAACGAGTATTCATCGTCAGATGTTCTTCGTAGTTTCTGGCCCCTATCAATTAAACACAAATCAGTTTATGGAGGGATTGATGTTAGATGTAAAATCAACAGATGATCTAAAGGTCCATACTTGAATTGCTTTAGGAATTCTTTCAATGCAGTCAGTTTCTCTGGATCAACAGGTGCTAGAGGATCATATATTGCTGGTGATGGTTCAACATTCTTCCTCATACACGTCGTCTCATTGTCTCCAATGTAAGGAAAAACAAGTCCTGAAGGAGCAGATTCTGGCCCAAACGGACGCTCATCGGGACCTAATTTAACATCTCTCTCTCGGATTTGCTTTATTTTTGCGGACCTAATCTTTTCCTCTTCCTCCCCATCTGACTCCGAAAAAATTTTGTAGGCCATCGACTCAGGTAAGCCGTTCACATCCTTTATGTCACTGTCCACTGGAGTCACTTTACTAATAGGTACTCCGGTCACATCCTTTTTGTCACTATCCTCAGGAGTCACTTTCCTAATAGGTACTCTGATTACATTCGAACGACGACGCTTTGACCTTTTTCCAACAGGTTCCTCCTGCTTTATCTCAGCCTCCTTATTTAACTCAGCCTTATCCTTCTTTAACTCAGCCTTCTCCTTCTTTATCTCAGCCTCCTTCTTCTTTAACTCAGCGTTCAGTTTCTTTTTCTCTGCCGCCTCTTTCCTCTTTCTCGCAGCCTCCTCCTGCTTCTTAGCAGCGATCTCCCTCTTTATTAATACAACCTCCTCCTCCTTCATCTTCGCATCAGCCTCTTTCTTTGGTACATCAACCTCTTTCTTTGGTACATCAGCCTCTTTCTTTGTCTTCACCCTCAAGACTCGTCCAGATACCGGGTCCTTTGCAGGAGAAATACTAACGAAATCAGGTTGATTTTTACCTTCGAGATTCTCAGCCAAGTTCTTTTTAACCTCATTTGCATTGGGAGCTTTATCTCTCAAACCTCTGAGGTTGATTGGACCAGTCTGCTTCACATCGGTTGCCTTGGCAGGGGTCTTAGCTGCGGTTGGAGTAGCAAGCGGGTTCTTAGTTGTGGCTGGAGTAGAAAGCGGGTTCTTAGTTGCGGCTGGAGTTGCAAGCGGGGTCTTAATTGCTGCTGGACTAGCAACATGGGTCTTAGCTGGGTGTGGACTGTTAACAGAATTTTTCTGAAGAGTCTGCTCTGGTGCGGATACTGGAAACAGAGGGGGTTCGAATTCTCGGAGGTCATCATGGTTTTCGACGGGTCCCGCTTTCGTAGAAACTTTCATAACCTCATCGACTGCATTTTTAACTGCTTTACCGATGTTTCGTGTTAACACTCCCAAGGTGGAATCGTGTGTAGTTAACCACGACTCAACCATATTGAATTTATCATCATACTTGTCAACTCTTCTGGAAATATTATCCAGAATAGACAATATGTTCTGCAGAGCCGCCTTGTTATCTTCCCTACCTTCCTCCTCGGTAGGACCCTTTCTCTCTGCCTTCTCCTTCTTCATATTCTTCTCTACATCAACAACTTCTTTTTTCTTACCTTTCTTCTGATTCTTTGTTGGTGGCTCATCCTCAGCGGAAAATCCAGCCTTTGTTCTTTTCTTCTTCTCATTGCTCTTCACATTCCAAAAACCTTTAACAGAGCGACCAACATGTAGGTCTTTTATCAAGTTCACAAGTTGTGGGTCATCTGCTACATCCGGCCATTCGGGAAACAACTCTTCTAAAGACTGCTTCATGATCATATTCCTCACGCGAACCTACAAAAGTATATCACAAATCTGTCCCTAAATAAAAAGAAGCTAGATAACTCAGCTGTAATACAGATAATACAAAACGTCTCTATCTAAAACCCAGTTTAGTAAATCTCATAACTCAGCCAAATGTAAAAAAACTAGCTACCTAAATAACTCAGCCATCATATACTCATAACTCGGCTAAAAAATAGATAAAAACTCAGTATGAAACCTTACCTTTCCATGCTCTTCGATCTCACGAGAGAAGACAATATCAAAACTTGCTCGAGTACGACTTCCACCCCATCGTAAAAGAGGAATCTCGTCGTCACTTATCAATTTCCCGAAACACTCTCCGAAGAAAATGACAGATTCATATGCCCAAACCAATAAAACGTCCTTCAGGCCGTTTAGGGTGTATGACTTTCCGTGTGGACTCAACATCTTAATTGAATTACATGAACTTCATATGCAGAACGACCCCATGGATATGTCATCATAGCTTCATCGTCGAATACTCTTATTGCACTTTCAAAGGGTATCCTAGAATTATGATGCAGAGCATAAAGACCAATGGCTTGAAGAACTAACAGCCCCAACCATTTGCGTTTTTCAAAGCTCCAGGGCCAACAATACTCTATAGCGGACATCAGTTCAACTAACTTGGGTCCCATCCCATGCGGCACCTTCAACTCATCCCAAAAAGCTCTGTATTGTTCAGGAGGTTCAAAACTTTCTTTTGGCATTGGGTCTGTGTTTAACCCAGTTATCGCACCAAATTCGTTTAGTCCAAACCTGATGGGTTCATCAACAACGAGACTCCAAATCTCCTTCTTAGCAACACACAGCTGTCTACAAAGTAGATAATGTACAGTCTTACCAGACCACAAACTTGGGCTATCAGCTAGCTTAGCAATGATTCCAACCGGAAACTTCTTCACCTCATCCCACACATCCTTACATAATGCTTCTCTAATCATAGGGAAGTCTCCCATATAGAAATTGTGATTGATCTCTTTGTTTTCAAGATTAGAAGCCCCTTCAGGATACAGTCTTGGAGGGTAATCTCGTGTTTGATCTTCAGAAACATCTATCTGATCATAAGAAGACATATATAATTCAGCCGAACATACAACAAACTAAACCTAAAACGGAAAAATAAATCAGCCACAACCATAATCAAATACTTAGCTAAACAAGATAGATAACTCAGCCGATATATATACCAAATCAGCCACAAGATAAATCAAACTCAACCACAATTTAAACCACTCAGCCAAAATATATATCTAACTCATCCACGATATATGTCAAACTCAGCCACAACTAAAATCACACTGGGAAGTCACAACTTAAATCAAACTCAGTCGCAAAATATATCAAACTCAATCACAGTATAGATCAAACTCAGTCGAAACTTACGACATAAGACTTTTGTGGATTTGACTTTTTTGTGTAGAAGATTTCCGAGAAGACGATGACGGCATTTCTTCTCGACCGCTTTCAGAGAAAATGCTAGACTGGAGAAGACGAGTTCACGGAGAAGAGAACGGCGACACAATGAAACCCTCTCTAGGGTTTGAAGAATTCGACTTCAGAAGAGGGAGTGGGGAGTTGAGTTTTTTTTTCTTGTTTTGAACAAATTAATGAATGTATTGGTAAGTGTAAAAAAGTTAATGACATGAAATACGTATAAAGTGAGGTGGAATACAGTTAAAGTGACGTGGAATACGGTTAAGGTGACGTGGAATACGATTTGCTGACATGGCATTCTTAATTAAAAATATAAGCAAACTAAGGAAGGGTGTTTATTGTAATTTGCAAGGGTCAAAAAACATTCTAGTAATTTTTAGAAAATGTATGCTATTCTAATAATATTTCAACTTTTCTATGCTATTCTAGTCATTCTCTCTTATTTCAATGCCAAGATTAAGATTTTTAGGCCAGACAATGATGGTGAATACACAAGCCATGCCTTCAAGAACCATCTAGCCAAACATTGAATCATTCATTAAACTAGTTGCCCTTACACACCACAACAAATGGAGTGGCAGAGAGGAAGAATCGACATCTTATGGAGGTTGCCAGAAGTATGATGTTCCACAATAATGTTCCAAAACGTTTTTGGGGTGATGCTGTGGTATCAGCAAGCTATCTGATCAACAGAACCCCTACAAGGATCCTCCATGATGTCTCTCCCTATGAGGTATTGAATAAAAACAGACCCTCTCTTGATCATTTGCGTGTGTTTGGGTGCCTCTGTTTTGTTTTGATTCCAGGAGAACAAAGAAATAAACTTGAAGCCAAGAGTGTCAAAGCAATATTCATTGGGTATTCAGCCAACCAGAAAGGATACAAGTGCTATGTACCAGAAATTAGGAGGGTAATGGTCTCAAGGGATGTCAAATTTGTGGAGTCAAAGGGGTATTATGGTGAGAAGAGCTGGGACAATCTGGAGGATCTTTCACATGCCCCATCAGATAGAGCAACTAATATGAGAATCATCCTGGACAGTCTTGGTATTAACCAGCCTACGGCAAGGGAAGAGCAGATAACACTCTACCCAAGCAGTTGATCCCATTGAAGATGGTATCCATGTTGATCATGAAGGGGGGGGAACCAACCAGAACCAGAAGAACCAATGTAACATGAAGGTTCTGAAAGTCATGATCAACATGATCCAGAAGAAGTACAAGCACAGCCAGAAGAAGTGCAAGGGGAACCACAGAGAAGGAGCACTAGGATTAGAGATGATCCAGAAACCTGGAAGAACAAAAGGGTGTAGTTCAATTCCAATGCAGTAGCTCATCCCACTAAGGCAGTTTGCTCTTTGGCCCAATTTCCAGAAGAGCACCAAGTCTTCATGAGTAATGTAGATCAAGAATACATCCCAAAGACTTATAAAGAAGCAATGGCAGATGATGAGTGGAGATCATCAGTGGAGGATGAGATCAATGCCATGATCAAGAATGATACCTGGTTTGAAACTGAGCTCCCTAGAGGCAAGAAAGCTGTAACAAGTCGCCTACTCTACACCATCAAGTATCTAGCTAATGGGAAACCAGGAAGAAATAAGACAAGGCTGGTAGGAAGGGGATTCACCCAAACTTATGGAGAAGATTACTTGGATACTTTTGCCCGAGTAGCAAAGCTTCACACTATCGGGATCATACTCTCACTTGCAACTAACTTGGAGTGGGATTTGTGGCAAATGGATGTGAAGAATTCCTTTCTTCAAGGAGAACTAGAAGATGAAGTCTACATGCGCCCTCCTCCTGGTTTAGAAGACATGGTCAAACCAGGAAATGTGTTGAGACTCAAGAAGGCTATCTATGGACTGAAGCAATTACCTAGAGCTTGGTACCATAAGCTCAGCACCACCCTTAATGGAAAAGGGTTTAGTCGATCAGAGGCAGATCATACCCTATTTACTCTCACCAGCCAACAAGGTATAGTAGTCATCCTTGTGAATGTTGATGATATCATCATCACAGGGAGTGACAAAGAAGGTATACAAACCACTAAAGCTTACTTGAAATCTGTATTTGATATTAAGGATTTGGGTGAGCTAAAGTACTTTCTTGGAATAGAAGTATGCCTATCTAGAGAGGGGCTCTTCTTATCCCAAAGAAAGTACACAGTTGATCTCTTGAATGGAGCAGGTATGCTTGGAGAAAAACCAGCAAAGACCCCACTTGAGGATGGCTACAAGATCTTGCGTGAGGGGGAGTATGAAGAAACCTCATTTGATGATCCAAAGCAGTACAGAAGACTAGTGGGTAAGCTGATCTATCTAACCATAACTAGGCCTGATATTTGCTTTACTGTGAACCAGGTGAGCCAGCATATGCAAGTGCCAAAGGTTCATCACTGGAAAATAGTGGAAAGGATACTCAGATATCTCAGTGGAGCTCCTGGACAAGGAGTATGGATTGGGTGTAATGGAAACACAAAAGTGGTTGGATATTGTGATGCTGATTGGGCAGGAGACAGAAATGATAGGAAATCAACTACTGGCTACTGCACCTTCATTGGAGGCAATCTGGTCACATGGAAAAGCAAGAAGCAAAAGGTGGTTTCATGTTCAAGTGCTGAAGCTGAATATAGAGCCAAGTGGAAGCTTACAAACGAGCTGGTTTGGATCAAAGGATTACTCAAAGACTTGGGAATTGAGATTCTCCAATCACAATGCATTGTGATAACTAGACAGCTATACACATAGCCTCAAACTCAGTTTTTCATCAGAGGACGAAACACATTGAGGTGGACCGCCATAAGGTGACGCAAATGGTGATCCAAGAAGTCATCTTACCTTGTTACACAAGGAGTGAAGATCAATTGGCCGAGATTTTCACTAAAGCCGCAAGTACCAAGGTGTGTGGGTCCATTTATCCCAAACTTGGACATATTGACATCACCAAGGCATGATCCTCTTAGCCATGGAGCGTCTACTCTTTCCTTAGTATGTTTTTGTCCCAAAAAAAAGTTTTGCATACAAAGGTTTTAATGAGGGAAGTCTTCATGGTTTCCAAGCTTGATCATTGCATTGGATCAAGTTTGAGGGGGAGTATTGACCTTAAGAAATAAAGAAGACAAAGAGATGAAGAGGATGAGCTTACTTGGGAGAGAAGGTAGTCCATATAAGTGTACGGAATGATTTGACACACAAGTCACTCATCCGTGACCTAGAAGAAACTTGAGAGGCAAGGAATAAAGGAGCCACTCGCCAAGTTTGAATATTCAAACAAGAGTGAACCGTTGGAAGCAAGAAGACAAAGGGGGGGATTTGTTTATGGTAAAAGTCACATGTGCTCAACTCACCCACTTGCAACCAGACCGTTCAACATCTGTCCATTTCCCTCTCTAGAACCTCGACCAGAGCATCAATATTATATTCATTTCTATTTGTTTGTTGAGTTGTGTACAGAAGCCATCTTGCCTATTTAATCACTTGTATTCAGTTCATTCAGAAGTAAATAATAAAACTCCTTCTCTATTCTCTCTTATTTTCTGGAGTACAAACACACTTTCCTCTCTCTCTCCTCTTGTTCTCGAATCAAACCTAATCTTTTGGTTGTGTTCTTCACTCTGTTCTTAATAAATCTTACACTCGTGACATGTGACGTCGATGTCGACCCCTGGCATATCTTCTGCGGTCCATGCGAACGTGTGCGAGTTCTCCTTCAGACAAGCTATGAGCTCTATTTCAGAGATTCGCTTAGGTTCGCACCGATCTCTACACAACGATCTGGGAACGCTTCGTCTAGACATACCAAGACAACGGGATTGCAGGTCGGTTCTTGTTTCCCATCCAAAGCTTCAGCTTCTTGCGACTGCCAAGATTTCGGTATCAACGGCGCTATCATCGGCAGACAATTTTTTTAATGAGGAAATTCAGCTAACGGATTCTTTCGTTTAAAATCTGTAGGGAAGCAAACTCGCGAGATCCTACGATCTCCCTAGTTGGTCTTGATTACGCAGGTGTTGGGGACTTGAGGCACATATGGTATGTCGACGGGATTGCTTGATTGAGTTCAACCACATAGTACTTACGATTGTGTTGTAGGATGTGGGTCAATCGATGACGAGAAACTCCACGATTTTTTACACATACCGGCTTTCACAGAGAGATTGATCGTGACGAGAGTCATGGTAGCTTCCCCTGAGAGCCCTACTATCAGGTTTGGATCTTCGCGATTTTGGATAAGTCGACTCCCATTCGTTCGATCGTGTCTTTGAAGACGATGTTAGCCAACTTCTCTAAGATGATGTTGAGTCACAGCTCGAATAACAAAAAAGGAAAGTTGCCAAAATTCTCTAAGTTCTAAGCTACGTTTTCTCTGAGTGGACATTTTCGTGTGTCCTCAGCATCATCACCCTTGAAGTCCTTATATACTCTTCTAGATTCGGTTTGCTCTTTCCGCTTCTCCCCTTGGTCGAATATATCGCTTTGCGGAAATATTCCTTTTTTCCCTCGATCTTCAAGATTATCTTCGGAAACTCAACATTTATCCTCCGATCTTGACATTTATCTTCCAAACTTAATGTTTATCCCTTCCTGAAAAATAAAAGATAAATCGTCACAAATTTTAGGCTCGACTTCGAATAAAATCGCGAGTGGGCCTTTGGCCGATTTTTAGACCTCATCGGGCCGTTTTCTGACTTAGGCGTTTCAACGATTTTATCGAAATAACATTTCTAAAACGACGTCGTCCAAAAATTAGGATCTTTCGTATGGGGTGTATGACTCTAGGTGTTTGGTTAACCGTTACCTTCTCATATGATATATACAATATTTTCTCGAGAAAATGAGTTCTTTTGGTAAAGTTCCATTGTCAATATTTATCGAGACGGAACAAAGATAAGTTCGATCAAGTATCGAGAGAGGGAGTTAATGAGGACGAGGTGAAAATGGATTGATTGATCCGATGTGCCGAATGAGCGGATCGGATTGCTCGTGCCACCCAACTTGCCCGTATGGCGAGTTGGGCATGTCCAACTCACCGTACGGGCTATTTGGCCGGTCTTTGCCATCCAACTCGCCATATGGGCTAGTTGGTCGCTCTTTGCCATCCAACTCGCCATACGGGCGAGTTGGTCAGTCCATGTTTCTTCCTTCCGAGTTTTTGGCCCGGAAACTTTCGTTGAGATGGTTTCGAGACTGTATTCGTGTGGAAACACGATTTTTAGATGCTGATTTTGAGAGTACCGTTTTTTGACCCCAACAAGATGAATTGTAGTCAATATTATCGTTCAAGTAAATGGAGTTCATGTCTATTCAGTGTAACCTCGATAAGCTGAAATCTCTCTTGGAGAGAATAGAATCCAAAGCCAGGGTGTTCCAGGTTGGTTAGGTGCTCCTCGTCTGCTGATTATAGTCAGTGGATAAGATAACTTAAAGCACAAGGTGGTTAAGAAGCATCATAAAAATAGGTCCTGATTCCCACAAAAGTTTGACTGACTCGATCCTACTACTGACTCAATAAAACAAAAAAAAACAGAAAGAAAAAGAATCAAAAGAGTTCAACAGCACACAAGTGCTTTCCCCACACTTACTTCACAACGTCTCTGGTGTGAAAATAAATCCGAAGTCACTGAAAAAGGAAAAAGTAGCAATGTATGGTACAGTGGTGATAGAGAGGGGGGTGGTAATTGACTGACCAGCGTAGCATCTGTTCCTGCCCAACCGCTCAGTCGCAGCCGATGACCCTGCTATGTCGGTTTGCTCTGACCTATGTTGCTCCCCTCGATCTGCTCCCGTTTGTGGAGTCTGGAAACAGCCACCGGTGATTGCACAGAAGATCCTCCTCATGAGGCTGTTGTTCTTGCGCTGAGCGTCAATCATCCAACGCCTGTTGGTGGCGTCATCTGGGTCATCACCAAGAGGGCCTAGGTCGTACTCGCCATCTGGAGTTAAGTCCTCCACATCGTCCATTTTTGTATCAGGGTGCACTGGTTGGGGTGCTCGAGGGTCTACACAGAGGAACTCAGGACCAGGGAGAAACGTGATGTTGTTGAAGTCTTGGATGTTGGTGATGGAGGGTTGCGGAAAGTTGCAGAACAGGGTGCTCCCTTCCCTATCCACGAAGGTGTAAGTGCTCTCATACCATAGAATTTGGCATTGGATGAGATAGAAAATGTCGATGTACTCTGGCTGCGCATTGAAGGCGTAGGAAGTGAGATCAACCTCACAGTTCCTGAAGAGCGGAGTGAGCAGGTTGCCACATCGCTCTGTGGTCTTTGTTCCTTCTTTCTGGAGCACCCTTGCCTTCTTGTCGACGAGCGATTGAGCCATAATGAATCCCAGGTTAGTCTTCACTTGAGCAGAAGGGATCTTAGCACCTGAATCCCTGATCTCGTCCCTAATCCCCAGGTAAAGAAACTGCAGCTCACCATTTGTTACCTTCGTCGTGGTCTCCTTAGTGAAAAGGATGTTGCTCATCACCTTGGCGACTATCCAAAGAGTGGGGTTCCTTATCTGAGATTGGTTTTCTGAGCGAGACCTAAATTCTCCATCCGCTATGAGTTCCCTAGAAGATTGAGTAGGGGGAAACTTCTTTAGGAACGTGAGGCCCGTTGGAGCGTTCTCTAGGCTGAACACCTCGGTGAACTTGTCCATGGAGAGGACATGCTTGATCTCGTTAACAAAGAAGGAGAATGAGGCTGGCTCAAAATTTGGATGGTCGGGGTCCTCATAGAGGATCTGGGCAGAAACAAGGCATTGACAAGCCAGGACCACATCAATGCCGATGGCGTGGAGGACCGCGTGGACATCTTCATGTAGACCCAGCGCGCACATAGATCCCGCATTAACAAAACGCGTTGGAGCCAGGATCACATCAAGGAATGCGTTATAGTGGCGTGAGTCGGATCGATCCAATCTGTCTTGTGAGAGTGATGGGATGTTGGGATCATTGCAATCGATGCGCTGCCCATATGTACGTGGCCACGGGTAGGTGGCTGGGAGAGAGTCAAAGTCTTGGTGCTGGGGCTGGAGGCGCGGGTGGTCTGAAGAAGTCCCTTCTTGGTTCTTGGAGGTATCTAAAAAACAACCCAAAAAGATGTTAATTTGCTCAGTGGGTGATTTAGAAAAGGTGCAAAGTACTCAATTTCTATTGCAATTCGATAACCTCCTAGGCACAAAACTCAATCGCCATATCATAAACCCAAGAAAACAGGTGTCCTAACCCTAGGTTTCCCAACCGATTGTTCCCACCCCCTTTTCAACTTTTCAACTTCCTCTACCCCCTTTTTTTATCTAAACAACAAAATAGGGCATGTGAAACTTGGTTCAGTAACCTAGGTTCGATCTTTGCAAGCAAAGAGTAGGGAGAGTAATCGGCCCTTAAACCGTGGGAGAGAGTGGCGATTCGAGATGTGATGTTGGTAGATCTGTTGAAATAACTTGAGAGATCGTTTTATCACAAAAATTTATCCAATTTAGACTCAAGAATCCCTTGAAACCGTTTAGAACTGAAGAAGTTATGGAAGTTTGGGTGAAAACTTTAGAAAAATCTTGAGAAAGGGGGCTGAGGGAGACAATGGGGAAAGGGTGGGGTCTTTAATCGTAACTGCCCTCCCCTTTTTTTTCTTTTGGTCCGAGATACTTACCTGACGCAGAGCACCTACCAAGAGCAGGGTAAGGTTGCTCTCGCTGGGTGCGCGTTCTTGAACTGATGCATCTCGAATTTTTCTTTCCTGAAACAAATGGAAACTAAAACGGGAAATTAAAAAAAAGAAAAGAAAGATCCTAAAGGGTAATTACATGTACCGATGCGTTCCCTCCCACCAAGCGCTTGGTCAAAGTCACTAGCTTGACTTGGATAGACGGCTAGGCTGAGGATGGATCTCCTAAGGGAATTTCTTCACCTTCAGCGATGGTTGTGTCTGAGAGATATGGCTTTAGACGCTGACCATTCACAACAAACCCTTCCCCTTTCGTGTCCAGCAACACGACCGCTCGATATGGCCGAACATCTTTGATGGTGAAAGGTCCAGCCATCTTGATCTCAACTTTCCAGGGAACAATTTTAGCATGGGGTTAAAGAGAAGGACCTAATCGTTTGGTTCAAAATTTCTGGCCATTATACACTTCGGTCCTCTCCTTGTAAAGTTTGGAGCTTTCATATGCTATATGCCTGATTTCTTCTAACTCAAGGAGTCGAATGGAGCGCCTTTCTGCAGCTGTTTTGATGGCACAGTTAAGAAACTTTACAGCTCATGCAGCCTTGTGCTCGAGTTCTACAGAAAGATGGCATGCTTTTCCATAGACCAGGTTGTAGTGAGTAGTTCCGAGTGGTTTTTGTAGGCTGTTCTGTAAACCCAGAGAGAATCGTTGAGCTTGATCGACCAGTCTTTGCGCGTGCTGTTCCCTGTCTTTTGCAGGATGCTCTTGATATCTCTGTTCGACACTTCAACCTGGCCGCTGGTTTGAGGATGGTAAGGGGTTGCAACCTTGTGTCTGACCCCATTCTTCTACAACAATCCTTTAAAAACTTTGTTAACAAAATGGCTTCCTCCATCACTTATTACAACTCTTGGGATCCCAAACCTCGAAAAATGATGGATTTGAACATCTTCATGACCACTCTAGCATCGTTGGTCTGACTAGCCAATGCTTCAAACCATTTAGATACGTAATCCGCTGCAACCAGGATGTACTCATTTTTGAATGATGGAGGGTGGGGTCCCATAAAATCGATTCCCCAACAATCAAAAACCTCAATTTCCAAGATGAAGTTTTGGGGCATCTCGTTTCTTTGGCCGATGTTATCTTGTCTTTGGCACGAGTCGCACTTGGAGATGAAAGCATTAACTTCACGGAACATGGTTCGCCACCAAAAACCAGCTTGGAGTATCCTAGACACGGTTTTGAAAGTGGCAAAGTGTCCACCATATGAGGAGCCGTGGCAGTGATGAATGATGTCAGGGATCTCCGCTTCAGTCACATATCTTCTAAGAGATCCGTCATTGAAATGCCTGTACAAGTATGGTCATCCGAAAATTAGTGTCGCGCTTCCCTCAAAAATTTCCCTTTTTCATTACTGTAAACTCCACCGGTTTATTTTCATCCGCTAAATAGTTGGCAATCTCTGCAAACCAAGGCAAATCAGAGTACACTTTTTGATCACGGCGACGAAGTGTTTTGGCTTGCTGGAGCAGTTCTCTCGGAGTAGTCGTCCCCCTGCTCTGCACAGATTGATCGCACATACCTGCTCTACTGGCAAAGCATCAACCAAAGTTGTTTCTTCATCAATCTTCATTCTGGAAAAATGGTCTGCTACCCCATTTTCAATTCCCTTCTAATCCTTGATTTAAAGATCAAACTTTTGAAGTAGAAGAATCCATCTCAACAGTCGGGGTTTTGCTTCTTTCTTTGTCAAGAGTTACCTTAGAGCAGCGTGATCTATGTGCACTATCACCTTGGAACCCACAAGGTAGGATCTGAACTTCTCAAAGGCAAAAATGATTGCCAATAGCTCTTTCTCGGTGTGGCATATCAACATTGTGCCTCATCCATGTCCTGCTTACGTAGTAGATCACGTGCAATTTCTTGTCTTTTCTCTGTCCCAGCACTGCTCCCACTGTGAAATCACTGGCGTCCGTCATTATCTCAAAAGGAAGATCTCAGTCAGGAGGTTCCACTATTGGATCACTGACCAGAGCACCCTTGATCGTGTGAAACCCAGCCAGGCAGTCACTGTCGAAGTCAAACTTGGTCTCTTTGCAGAGCAGCCTGGTCAACGTTCTTGATATGTTGTAAAACTCCTTGACGAATCGCCTATAGAACCCCATGTGTCCTAGGACACTTCTGATGCCCTTGACTGATTTAGGCGGTTGCAAGCTCAGAAAAACTTCAATCTTCGCCTTGTCTACCTCAATTCCATTTTCTGAGATTTTTTTGCCGAGCACGATGCCATCTCGCACCATGAAATGGCACTTCTCCCAATTCAGTACAATGTACTTTCTTCGCACCGCTGCAGTACCCTGCACAAGTTGGACAAACAAACAGAGAAAGAGTCCCCATAGACACTGAAATCATCCATAAAAACCTCCACAATGTCCTAAATTAAATCAATAAAAATAGACATCTTGCAACGTTGGAATGTCGCGGGAGCATTACACAAACCGAAGGGAATCCTTTTGTAGGCGAATGTACCATATCGGCATGTGAACGTTGTGTTCTCCTGATCATCTGGATGAATGGGAATCTGAAAGAAACATGAATAACCATCTAAAAAGCAGTAGTAGGGATGGTTAGCCAATCGCTCAAGCATTTGATCAATGACAGGAAGTGGAAAATGATTTTTACGAGTTGCTGCATTTAATTTACGAACGTCAATGCACATGCGATGGCCAGTCACAGTTTAGTTGGTATTAACTCGTTCTTCTCATTGGTGATCACTGTGATCCCACCTTTCTTAGAAACTAAATGGACAGTAATAACCCATTTACTATCAGAAATCGCATAGATTACACCAGCCTCTAGAAGTTTCATTATCTCCTTCTTTACAACATCTTTTAGATTTGGGTTTAACCTCCTCTGATGTTCTACAGAAGTCATCGATTCATATTCCAGGTGTATTTTATGCATGCACAAGTTAGGAAAATTCCAGGTATGTCAGCTAGGGAATATCTTAATGCCTTACGATATTTTCTAAGCTCACATAAAAGTAGGGCAGTCTCCACATTATTAAGTTCAGAGTTCACAATTACTGGATATGTGGAATTCAGACCTAAGAAAGCATACCTGAGCCCTGCGGGTAGGGATTTCAAGTGGACTTTCGGAGCTCTTAGTTCGCTCCATGGTTTGTCGAGCTGGTTCATTGGAGCAGTTGCTTCTGCAGAATTGCCTAGCTCGCTCTTCCCCAGACTTAGGTAAGCAACTGTTCTCTCCATGCTCTTTCTGGAGTCTAACATCTTCGCGTACCCGTCAGCACATATGTTTTGACTGTTCTGCTCAGTTTCAGCTCGGGCCAGAGCAACCTCTAGTGGGTCATCAGATAGGATTTCCTCAATCATTTCTTCTCGAGGTTCCAGGATATCATCGTCTCCATCCACTGTGAAAGTTTTCCCATCCAGCATAGGTTTCTTAAGCAGGTTGTTCATTTCAAACATCATGATTATATCTCCTACTTCGAGATCAATTGATCCATTCCTGACATAAATGATTGCTCCAGCTGTGCATAAGAAAGGTCTACCCAAAATGAGTGGTTCCCTTGGTTCTTCATCGAGTTCAATTAGCACAAAATCGGCTGGAACAATGGTGCTTCCGATTTGGACATGTAGGTCTTCAAGAACACCCACCGGCAGCTTGACTGATCTGTAGGCAAAGACCAAGGAGATCTTAGTTGGTTCAAATTTTGTGAAACCAAGGCGTTTGGCAACAGAATATGGCATCAGCTTAACACTTGAGCCAAGTTCACATAAAGAGAACGCGAAAAGTGTCTTCCCAATCTGAACGGAAAGGACAAAATTCCCTGGATCACCCAGTTTCTTGATCGCCTTGTTCTGGAGTACTGCACTGCACTCTTTAGATGCCATCATCACATCACTATCTCCTATGATTTTTCCTGAGATTAGCCCCTTCATCAGTCTTCGCATAGAGGGTATCATCTGGATTGCATCAATCAAAGGTAGCTTGATAGTCAAGTCATCAAGCATTTTTTTACATTTCATCTCCTCGCGATCCTTGTGAGATTTCTTCGCTGGAACAGGATATGGGAGCTTAGGAGTGTAAACTCGAGTAGGACCGGTCTCACCAGCTGATTTAGAAGAAACAGACTCGGTCTCGACAGGTTGCTCTACATCATCTTCCGTGTTGGGAGATTTTGTGCGGGTTGTTATGATTCTTTCTGTTTCCCCTTTTCTGCTGCAGTCAGTCTCCTAGATAATGGATCACTAAGTTGCTTTCCACTCCTCAACTCTACTGCATTACAGTCACGTGGATTCTTATCAGTCTTTCCAAGTAGTGTCCCTTGCTGCCTTTTGACGCTCTCAGCGGTCTGAGCGAGAGCAATGTCAATCTGGCACATGTGGCTGCTCACATTGTCGTACTTGGTGTTCAGCTCAGTGAACATGTTGTCCATTCGGGTGTTGATTTTCGAGGTAGCCTGATTCAACGCCTTAACTTGTACTTGTTGACTCTGGAGCAGCTGGTGCATCATATTCTCCAAAACCTTCAGCTCATCTTGCGGACCACTCGAGTTAGCTGGAGCAGTCTGTTGATTGCTCGGTGGCTTCTGCTGACTCTGGTTTTGGTTCTGGCTATGAAAACGGTTCTGAGCCTTACTGAAAATGAAGGTTTTACCTTGAAAGCTCGAATGCTCCATCAGTAGTTTGAGTCATGAAATCTCCCTTGCTCGCAGAATTTAAGGCATTGCGGAACTCCTATTTTACACCATCATAGAAGATTCTGAGAATGCGATCATTATCAAATCCGTGATGAGGACACTCCCTGATGGTGTCATTGAACCGCTCCCATGCTTCATTGAATGGTTCATTAGCATGTTGCTTGAAAGAGGAGATGTTGTTCCTGAGAGCAGCTGTTTTTGCCTTCGTGTTGAAGTGGCTCAACAAGGCTGCTCTGAATTGTTCCCATGTAGTGATAGAACCAGTAGGAAGTGACCTCAGCCATCGTGAAGCGTTGTTAGCTAGAGAGAATGGCAACAGCATATATTTGAAAAAATCAGGTGATACCCCATTGGAGCGAGTTATGGCACAGATTTCTTCAAAAGCTTCAATGTCCTCCATCGGTATCTCAGCTGGTAACCCATGAACCATTTTTCTCTGTACCAGGTTGATCATAGCAGGCTTGATCTCAAAATCTTTCGTGGTACATGGCGGTGGAGCAATGGTAGAGCGCGTATTAGGGAAGTTACGTGGTAGGTTTCTCTCTCCGATCGGACCAGCTTGTTCTGCGGCATGCTGAGCAGCTTGCTGAGAAGCCTGCTGAGCAGCCTACTACAGTGCTTGGAAGTTTTTGCTGCATCTGGTGCATCTTTTATTGCATCTGTTTCATTGCAGCATCGAGATCATCTTGATTTCCGTAGTCGCCCATATTGGCGTTGGTCGGCCTTGTTTGTTGTCGTTTGGTTCTTTCTAACCTTGCGAGCTCCTGATTTATAAGCGTAACTAATGGACTTGAAGTGTTGCTTCGAGTGTTTCTACTGGACATAAACCTGGAACATTAGCTGCAAAAAACAAGGTAAAGCAAGTTAGAGGTTTTAGACTAAATATGTAGCCGAAAAATAAAGGTAAAAAGCTGGTCCCCAGCACCAGCACCAAAACTTGATACACTAAAATTGGATCTTGCTACTGTCAAGTTAACAGTGGTTGTTGTAATACTTTAGATTCAATTCCAGAGGACCAGTTTAAACTTTATCTTTATGTGATCAATATCAAGCTAAAACAATAGAGTGTCCTAAACTGAAAATTCACAGAGAGCAAGGAACAAAGAGCAAGGAACAGAGAGCAAGGTGGTTTGAATTCAGATTAAAGAGAAGCTAGCATAGGGTGGTTTGATCAGGTGTAGACTCTTGTAAGCCAAACAATTATTCAAGTTCAATTAAGAGCTAGTCTAGAACTCGGAACACTCAAGATAGAATAGCCTACTCTCGTGGTGCTGCTCCCTTTTTGGATCGACCCCAGCAGTGATGAACTCTCGTTTGGGCTGAAGCGCGACCGCGAGCATTAGAGACCAAGTCCGATATGTTCCCAACACACCCTAACATCAACTCTCGCTGGTAAGGGATGTAATGCTCATTCATGCTATGTCTAGCAACCTATTACACGGTTAATGAACAGATTAAACCTTGGCTTAAGCATTAAGTTATCAGATTAATGCAAGCAATAAGAACAGCTATGAATGAAGACAATCAATTTATAACTTCTTGATGTCAAGCTCACAGATCTAACACCCTAGACGAAGCTAGACGACTACTCGCTCATGGCACAAAGAAACATGTAAATCTTGACTGAATAATGCATAAAGATTTAATAGTAAAGAGAGGGTTCAGGGAGTTTTTCTCTGAAGATGAAGAAGAGAAGCCTTCACCCTTACAATAATGACCAAATCGCCAAAAACAAGTCTCAAAAGGTTTCTTGTGTAAAAACTAATGTAGGGTAAGAAAATAGAGGTGACTGGTCTCTTATAAGGTGGGCGATGACTGCTAGAAAGAGAAAGTAGAGTATCTAGGGCGATTCCTGAAATATCTCAGAAGTTTCCATATTTTCCGGGAGCAGGCAAGTGGTTGCTCTGTTTGGGTGCTCCTTGGCATAAAACTTCCAAATTTCCTTCTTTTCTTCATTTTCCCCTATTTAGCAATCTGCCCTATTCCAGACCTGAAATGACTCAAAACGTACTGAAAAGGTTCTGAAATTAACTAAGAACGATTGGGAAAACATATGTACAAGATGTCAAAAACACAACATATCACATACTCAGCTTCATTGTTGGAAGCTTTGAACCCCTGTCAGAACGATTGGCAAAGTAATTCTCCAGTGTACGATTGCAAATGAACGCTGATCCCGGACCCTTTAGTGAAGAATAACCCATTGACGTGCAGGATCCAGTTGCCACTCAACAATATGATATCTTTTTCGAGATCTGGTGGGAGCGCGATTATGAAATCGGCTAGTAGTTGAGATTTTTCGGCCGGCTTGCTTTGGTACGTGATTTCGTGTTCGCTGTGTTTGATCGCCCACTCACACAGTGTAACCGGCTGATTGGTATTCTGCATGATTGTTCGCAAGGGTTGATTAGTCAGTATAACGATCAAATGTGACTGGAAATATGGCCTGAGTTTCCTCGCTGAAGTGATGACAGCAAGGGCCATTTTTTCAAGGGTCGAATATCGTGTTTCTGCATGGGTCATCCATTTGCTGGTATAAAATATTGGTTTTGGTTTGCCACAGACTTCTTTGATTAGGAAGCTGCTGACCGCCATAGGGGAGACTGCGATGTAGAGATAAAGCGTGTCTCCCTTATCTGGTTTGGCCAGGACTAGTGGTGTAGTGAGATACTGTTTGAGCTGACCGAATGCATCTTCCCACTTCTCGTCCCAGACGAACTTCTTGTTACCGCGCAACAGGTTTTAGAATGGAAGGAACTTATCAGTCGAACGAGAGATAAATCGGTTGAGCGCTGCTACTCGACCTGTTAATTGTTGCACTTTGCGGCTGTTTTAAGGGCTTGGGCGATCCACGATTGCGGAAATCTACTTTGGATTCGCCTCGATCCCTCTCTGTGTTATGATGTAACCGAGGAACTTCCCAGACATGACTCCAAACATACATTTAGCTGGGTTGAGCTTTATGCCATATTCGTTTAAGGTTTAGAAGCAATCCGTCAGATGATCGAGATGGTCGGTTGCGACGAGGGACTTTACCAACATGTCGTCGATATAGACTTCCATGGTGTTTCCTAATCGATCGGTGAACATTTTATTGACAAATTGCTTGTAGGTGGCACCTGCAATTTTGAGGTCGAATGGCATAACTTTATAGCAGTATGTCCCTCTATCTGTGATGAACACGGTTTTTTCTCGGTCATTAGGGTGCATCATTATCTGGTTTTATCCGGAGAACACATCCATGAACGTTAACATTTTGTTCCCGGCCGTTGATTCGACAAAGAGATCAATGTGTGGGAGAGGGAAGTTGTCCTTTGGGCAAGCTTTGTTTAGATCAGTAAAATCGACGCATACCCGCCACTTGCCATTTTTCTTCTTGACGACTACCAGATTTGCGAGCCAGTCAGGGCATTTAACCTCAGTGATAGATCCTGCGTCGAGCAATTGCTCGACCTCTTCCTTCACAGCTTTCGATCACTCGGGACCCAATTTACGCCTATTTTGTCGAAACTGTTTAAAGTTCGGGTCGACATTGAGTTCATGGGTTGTAATAGAAAGGCTTATTCCTTTCAGATCTGCGGTCGACCAAGAAAAGGTCGAGGCATTTTTATTTAGGAAGGAGACGATTTTGTCTTTCATCTCGCCCGAGCGATAAGCGCCAATCCTAATCGCAGGACTCATGCTGGCTAAACAAATGGGGGGGGGCAGAAAATATCCGGGTCTTCAGTAATTCCCAGCTAATAATCAGTCAAGTTCTGGGAGAGTACCAAGCTAAATACGCCAGCATGGTCAAATACCTTTTAATCGCCAAACGCTTCGTCAAAAAGTTACAAAGCTGCAAGTCATGCAGATCCCAAGAGAATAGAACTCCCAGGCTGATGCTCTGGCTTATCTGGGGTCCGCCCTACAAACTCAAATCCATATGAGTATCCCCTTGCTACTTCTCTAGTGGCCAGCAACGGAGGAGGAAGCGGTCACTTGAGGGAGTCTCAGCTACCGAGGAAGAAATAACTTGGATGACCCCCATTCTCAAATACCTGGAAAGTGATATCCTCCCAGAGGCCCGCAACGGAAGCAAGAGAATAAAAAAACTAGCAGCGAGACTGCACATCTCAAGGGAAACTGTTTAGAAGATCCTTCTATCGCCCTTACCTACGATCCATTACACCGAAGCATGCCACCAGAATATTCAAAAATTGCACGAAGGAGAGTCTGGTTCTCGCTCAAGCGGTAGAAGTCTGGTACTCAGAGCACGGAGAGTCGGTTATTATTGACCCAACATGGCGGAAGATGCTAATAGACAAGCCAAACACTGTGATCAATGCCAAAGACACGCCCCGGTTTCAAAATTTTCTCCCGAAAACCTCAAATCCGTGAGTTCCCCCTAGCCATTCTGGAAGTGGGGCATGGATATAGTAAGGAAGTTCCCTATGGAGCCAAGGAAAAAAGTCTTTCTCATAATAGTTACAGATTACTTCTCAAAATGGATGGAAGTCGAAACATTGAGCAAAATAACGGATCTCCAAATCAGGAAATTCTTGTGGACCCACGTAATCACCTGCTTCCCGGTCTATCATCCGATCAATATCGACAATTTACCCCAGTTCACTAGCCACAACTTCAAAGAATGTTGCAGGACATTGGGCATAAAATACACTTCGCCACGCCGAGGCATCCTCAGTTCAACGAACAAGGGGAATCCACCACCAAAACGGTGGTCAACGTGTTAAAGAAACGTCTGGAGGATGCCCATGGAAGATCTGCAGAAGAACTACATGGAGTCTTGTGGGCCTATAGGACTACACCCAAACCCGCCACACAAGAAACTCCTTACTCAATGGTCTACGGCACCGAGGCTATAATACCAACGGAGGTGCACACAAAAATGACCGTGTTAGAGCCACTCTCTCCAGAAGAGAACGATGAGCTAATGGCCTTACGCCTCGGCATGCTTGGCGAAAAGAGAGAGGCGGTAAGAATGAAAAACTGGTCCTACCAGCAAGATATCGCCAGGAGTTAAAACAAAAAAAAGTCAGAACCAGGACCTTCCAGCAAGGGGATTGGGTTCTCCAACAAGTTTTCAACAATACAAAAGATAAATCAGCAGGAAATGTGTGAAATTCTGCATTAAAACGCTATGTGCTACATACAATGCAGGAGGCAGGAAGTACATTTGCAAAGTACTGTAAACAACCCCAGGGTTGATACTAGGAACAAAACGTGCAAAGTTCGGGAGCAAACATTAACACTGCTTATGCAGATGTGGAAAACAGCAAATCTGGTGCTTGAGTCACCACCCCAGATAGATTCACAGCAGCAAACTAACACCAGCACAAGATAAAATTTGACAGTGGCTTTCTGCATGAAGCAGAGTGCAGCACAATTAGACCTTGATTGTGGCCTACTTTCTAGTGAAAAAAGGCGAGGTCTAAGCCAAGATCGGTAGTAGCCAACCTAAGGGAGGTGGAGTACGATCTCGAAGAAACGACCTTTGGGTCCAACAAAAACCTCTGGGTTGAAAAAAACCTCCAAGTTTAAAAGGCCTCCACGCTCGAAAAGAGTCTACGAACTCATAATGGGAATTTCATTAGTAACCTACCCAAAGGAGGTGGAATGTTATATACCCCTATATCCAAGTCTATGGACGTACATCGTTCATATCGTCTGTAACCTATAAAAGGGAGTTGGAATACAATACACATCTACACCTAAGTTCACGAACTTACACCATTCTCATCGACAGAGGCTTACCGAAAAGGGGGGGGGAAATGCGATATCTTAAGTGCGTCCTGGCCTAATAGCATAACCCACAGGTTCTTCATCGACATAAGCCTACCTATGGGGGGGTGAAGCACGATATCAAGGTTTCCAATAGGCTTAAAAATCCTAACCTACAGGTCTACATTGCAGTCGGTAGTAACCTATCTAAGGGAGGCAGAATACGACAGTAGGAAATAGCCACCAGGCTCAACACCTTGAAGGACCTTGGCTCAAATTCTGTGAGCATCCGGGTTCCAAATCAACAAGAGGACACAAAATATCCGGACTCTCTAAACAGCCTCAGGGCCAATACAAAACATCAAGACTCCCTTGCAGGTATAAAATACCAGGTTCACAAAATGGACCAGTATTTCAAAAAAATGTGATTCAAACAGGAAATCAGGCAGATATGAACCTCGCAAAGAAGCTACCAACTCAAAGTGCAATGAAAATCCAAAATGCATTCATGGTAAAACAACAAAAAGCAAGAAAAATATTATAAAATCTCGGCCCTCAGGAAGAAGAACCCGTAAGGCTTGACAGATAGATCCACGTCCATATCGGAAGCTGGAGAAATTGCTGGCTCATCCTCAAAAGTAGGAAGTGGTGCACCCTTAACTCTTCCGCTTCTGCCAGAGCCACGGATTTGTATTGGCTTTGCTCCTTGGCCAACTCCCACTTGTCTGTCTGTCGCATGTGCCATTCCCTCATTAATTCCCAGCGGGCGATGATCCTCACTCTGTTTACAGCCATTATCATATCATCCTGAAAAATCTCCGCCGCCATCTTGAGAGCACTGATCTCCTCCTCCAGTTCTTGTTTCTCTCGACCTAAGGTGATTGTGTCGCCTGAGGCTGATTCCGCGATACCATTCTTACCCTTAACCTTCAACTTTAGATCATGAATCTTTAATTCCCTGGAAGAACAGCAATATCTCTTGTTTGACAGTTGGTGATTCAGATCTTCCAGCTCTCTTTGATTGGTTGACAAACCTTAATTCTCAAACGGTCATCGAAATGGTGAAGATGGGACATAGCCTGCAAAACACAAAAACATCCATTAGGATAAATCTGAATAGTGAAATCCGACGTATCATTTCCCTTACTCGAGAAAGTCCACCCTGGAGAACATGTACCACATCCGAAGGACCCCCCTCGAGTAAATCAGTCTGATCCTGAGTGAACACCTACGAATTCAAGTTAGACCAATCTTTCGACAACTCCCCAGAGGATCGAGCAGCATCAGGGGATTACTGTCCGGACCTCGTGGTCACACCTCCAATCTTGGGCCTCTTCCCCTGAGACCAAGATGTCGGCTCCACCTTCACAGTAACCTTGCGTCCGCCACCAGTAATGTCACCACCCGAGGCCATCTTGCTGACGGATCCCTTCTTTGCGAACCTAGCTTCTGCCGCTTTCCAACAAGCTGCCATAGGATCACTGGCAATATTTCTTGACATGTCTCCTGAAACAAATGACAGAGGTATGGAACCGCTTCAAACAATGAAAAACCACATTGTCAGTAATATTTACCCCACAGAGTGATGTGATATAAGATTTCTTCACTAACCAAGTAAGCCACCTGACGACGCCCGATGGGAAGTTCACGCGCCTGGAGAACGATACTCTCTCCCTCCCAGAGGGCAGGATTTTTCCCAGGTACATACAAAAATAAAGGAATTACGTGACTTAATCCGCAACATGAGAAGAATTGCCTATGGCATCCACCGATAAAAATATCCAGGATGGGACATGAAAGCATATCTCTCTTGCCATTTCTTCCCAAATACTGGACATTTACGGTCATTCTTAGAGAACTCTTCCATGATTGGTAACCCACTGCAGGGATGAACCTGAAATCGTTCTTCCCCACCATTGATGGGAGCCATGTGATAAGCAAAGAGAATCTCATTGATACATGATGTGCTCAAATTGACCCTAGAACAACTTTTACTCTCCCAAATAAGAGGTCCAGTTATAGTATTTAGGGATTGAAGCCACATGGAGCGTGGGCAAATAATACACTCAATATAGTCGCGATTAAGCTAAGCAAATAGATTTGAAGCAGTAAATACAACAAAGCCGTTTATAGATTGATTGGCTCGTAAGGATTAATAATAAATAGCTAGATCTAGGTTTTTCACGTAGTGAATGATAATGAATACAAGCTAGGGGGTTTTCAATCATAGAACACAAAATAAATTAGTAAAGATATTATAATTTATATATGTCCTATGGCTAAGCTAAGATTCTACAACTTTCATGTGCAAACTTGGGATGACCGTTGATCGATGGTATTTCAAACAAAATCGATTGATGGCTTTATCAGGAAAGCATTAGACGATTAGAATCTATTGGTTCACTTAGAATCACTAGACCATTCCCTCGATTGTTCCTAGTAATTTAAGCTCACTAGAGATTATTAGAATCTATTGGTTCACTTAGAATCATTAGACCATTCTCTCGATTGTTCCTAGTAATTTAAGCTCATCAGAGATATTTGAAGTATTGATCATGCAATCATACAATATCCTAACATCATGGTTCTTGGTAGCTAATTAAGAACACAAGCAATAAGTAAAAATCTGACGATATATCTAATAATCACCCTAGCAACTCTATTGTTTGGCTAATCCATCAGTACCATTAATAAATCATAAATCTAACAGGAGATCTACTTAGACATGATCAAAGAAACATAAATCATTGATGAATAAAATAAATAGAAATAAATAATAAATAACCAAAGTACTTCCAGGAGGACTCTGAAAGAGTTCCTCCCTCCTCTCCTAACCCTAGAACTATGAATAAAAGAAAGCGTAGAAAGTGTTTGGCATAAACAATGGCACAGAAAACATATAAATAGGGTTTAAAGTCGCCAGGGGCATTCTAGTAATTCTTGGTATCTTATGGGCTTAAGTCGTTCATAAAATTTACCCGGCCCGTGTTCTGGAATCACCGCCGATCGATACCAAGTCTGTGTCGTTGATCGGCACTCCTTCGTCTCCTCGGCAACTTCATCTCGCGAGGCAAACATACCAGTCTTAAGTAAGACAGGTATAACCTCTGTTATAGGATGCTGATTGACCTCAAACTGGTGGCATTGGAAATCTATCTCAAATCTCTATTTTTTGTCACAATATCAGATCAACCGCACCATGGGAATATCTCTATCCATAGCTAAACATCTAATGTGTCTTTATAGTTATGCACTTAAAAAGGCTCCAAAATCACCAAAGTTCTGCAAAACGAACCTGAATTTGAAAACACTGTAAAAGTTTCCAAACCAATATAATATTGGGACGTATCAACTCTCCCAGAGTTGACCTTTTGCTTGTCCTCAAGCGAAATAGGGTAAACCTGTTGAAGAGGTTTGAAAAACAGGGACTCACAAAATCTCTAACTTATCATTATCACCTCTACTATGTTGGAACAACATTAAATTATTGCTAATCTTATAGAAACCTTATACCTTATCCTAGTATAGCAACCAAATCCATTCTACCAAAAACTTAGCAAATAGTAGTCTGACTCACCCCTCTACTTACCTCATGTCTTGCATAAAATAAAAGTGTAGGCTTTACCTTGGGAGTATCGATCAAAGGACACATAGACTCTTATTCAAGCAAGTATCTGAACATACATGTAGTCTTCTCTAATCCCTTTCTTTCCTCTTTCTCTCTTCTCTGAATCTATTTATATTGTTATTCTTCTCATAAGTCCAGTGAATCAATGATGGGGATACACTTCATCTTGTTCATCTTTCTTTTTATTTTCTCTCTTTTTTTGACAAAGTGTAGGAGAATAATGGGGCCACATGTAATTTACCTACCCCTCTCTTCCAACGAAGTGTGATCATTCCTTTGAATTAGAATAGTGCAGTCATCGGTAATGTATGTACCCCTTTGCATCTCAGGAAATCATCTTAATTTTTTCTTTTCTTTAGATGTCGAAGAGAGAGAGATAGAAGGGAATCAGAAGCACATAGTCTTTTACCTTCCAAACTTGCAAGAGGAATCCGATCCAATGTATGCCAAACCCCAAAGCAAGCAAATAATTCAGTATTAGGTTGGAGGTCAGTTTTGGTTCCTTCAAACTTTCTAAGCAAGTGTGATATAAGTGGCAGGGTGATCCACATTGGTATCTCTAATACTCTCTGCAATCAACAAATCTAAGAATTGTGCTATAGAGTGGTTAAACAATAACTCAAAATTCAAATCTGATCATAATCCCCTTCTTGACTCTATAAAAACTCAATGAAACACATAAAAATAAAGATCAAAACAAAATACAATATCAGTAATACCTCTCCCATACTTAAACAACATTGTTCCCAGTGTTATACAGTCGAAGACTGGTGAAGAAAATAAACCATAGGTAAATATTTAAAAAGGAAGAACGGTATACATGCTCGCTGATATGAGTGTCGGTCGATACCGAGGAGTTGATGTCGATCGATGCTTGGTTCACATTGTCGATTGCTGCTGCTTGTAAGGTGTCGACCGATACTTCCCTTGCAGACTTACAGATCGTGCGTGAGTCAGCAGGCTTCTTCATTAAATAACCCAAAAACCCTCTTCATATTGCTTCCTGGTACTAAGATGTATGTACCTAAAAAACAAGAATTTCTTATGTAAGTAAACTGCAAACAAGAACCTAGACAAAATCAAACAAACTGAGTCTAGTGGCGAATCTTTGCTCCCCGGCAACAATGCCAAATTTAATATGCTCAAATTGACCATAGAGAATCTTTACTCTCTCAAATAAGAGGTCCAGTTGTAGTACTTAGGAATCAAATCCATAGGGAGGGTGGGCACACAATAAACTCAATTCAGTCGCGATTAAGCTAGACAAATAGATTAAACATAAAATTGTAGCAAAGCAGTTGACTGATTGATTGGTTTGTAACCAATAATAACAAATAGCTAGATTTGGGTTTTCAGGTAGTAAATTATAATTAATATGATCTAAGGGGTTTTAAATCAGAGAACACAAATTAAATTAGTAATGATATTATAAGTTATATCTATTCTATGGTTAAACTCAGAGTCTACAACTTTCGTGGGCAAACTCTAAATGACCATGAATTGATGTATGAAAACGGCTTCGATCGATGGCTTTCTTAGTCACGCATTAAACAATCAGATTTGATTGGTTCACTTAGAATCACTAGACCATTCTTTCGATCGTCCCTAGTAATTTAAGATCATCAGAGATATTTCAATTATTGATCATGCAATCACACAATTCTCAATATCCTAATATCATGGTTCTAGGTAGCTAATCAAGAAAACAAACAATAAGTACAAATCTGATGATAGATCTAATAATCACCCTAGCAATTCTATTGTTTGGCTAATCTACCTGTCCCATTAATGAATCCTAAATTTAACAGGAGATCTACTTTAGACATATCAAACAAACATAACGCATAGATGAATAAAATAAATAGAAATCAATAATAAAGAACCAAAGGAGTTCTAGGAGGGCTCTGAAGGAGTTCCTCCCTTCTCTGCTAACCCTAGAACTATGAATAAAAGAAAGCGTACGAAGCGTCTGGCCTAAACAATGGCAAAGAAAACATATATATAGGGTATAAAATCTTCAAGGAAATTCTGGTAATTTATGGTATCTTCTGGGCTTAACTCGGTCATAAAATAGACTTGGCCCGTGTTCTCACATCACTGTCGATCGACACTCATTTGTCTCCTTGGTAGCTTCATCTCGCGAGGCAGAAACTTCTGAAATAGGATGCTAATTAACCTCAAACCGGTGGAATTAGAAAGCTAACTCAAATATGTATCTTGTGTCAAAGGATCATCTCAATCACACCATGGGAAGATCTCCATCCATAGCCAAACATCTGACTCGTCTGTGTAGTTTTGTACCTCAAAAGGCTCCAAAATCACCAAATTCTCCAAAATGTATCTTAATCTGAAAAACACTGTAAACTAAATTCCAAACCAATATAATATACTATAGCCATGGCCCATAACTTGGTCTTAAAGTGGTAAATATTGGGACCTATCAATACCAAGGAAAAGATGTTCCATATCACCAAGATTATGTATGCCTATGAGAATTCTCCAGGCGAGAGGATTAAGTTGAGAAGGCGAGATATCAAAGAAATGACAAAGCTTGACGATCAGTGTTGCAATTTTTCCCTTAAATCTGGAGTTGAATAATGCTTCGTAAACCGCTACCTCTCCCGGTCCACAGGAGGAAGCACGCTCTGACGAGCACGGGATGCGAAGAACGATACAAGAAGGGAGAGAATATTTTCTCGGCCATTCCATGAGATAATCTTTTCCCCCGAGCGATGCAAGACCCACCAAGGGCGGAGTCATAGGTGCGTAGGACAATTGGATCGGGGCCAAAATATCATGCTCGGATTCATCGTACAAATCCGACGAACTCTCGGATTTGGAAATAGGAGAATCCAATCTCCTTTTCAATTTGACCTTCTTTGCCAACGAAGGGATAGAAGAACTAGAATGCTTTGACATGGATATTTTGCTTCCTGATCAAGAAAATGAAGAATGAGAGAGGGAAGAATCGACTTACACGCCTACAACTAAAAAACCCCGATCCATCTAGCTCCGACAGAAAAAGTCAAGGGGCAATACCTGAACATGGGGTTGAAGTTGCTGAGCGGCATGATTATAATATAAACAGAAAAATAGAAAAAAAGTATTAAAAGAAGAAATCACAGATGTCTTCTCGAAGAAGCCGCTGGCCTCGGTTTTTTATTTCGATAAATTAGTAGGGCGATTAAAAATTCTAATCACCCCCTTTAGAAACAATAAGATGACAAATCAAATTCGATCTTCCTACAACCAAGGAAAGGTGAGCTAAAACATCAAGGCGGATTCGACAATAAAATCAAGAGCCTTTTTCCCGTCAATTAAGGATAATCGAACCCATTGATGTTCCCCAGGGTCCTGCTCCAGGTCTAGGGATCATGAACCTGACGGGTGATTATTAACGCTCATTGAAGCATCAGAAAATTCATCTCCGTCAGTTCCCGCGTCACGTCAATAGAAAAAAAACTACATCATGTTATAAGCCCTATAAGAGAATCTTGTCGTCCACTGAAACGCAAGATCAGGGTTCTGAATCCTCAAGATCACCTTCAAAAAGGTCCAAAGTCTGGGAATATCTTCCAAGACTTTGGTCTATCATTAGGAAATTGACTCTCCTCCAGGTTCGAGCACGGTTCAGGCCTAAAAAGAACCTGGAAAAGGTGAATTACATGAGTAATGTCCTGCTTAAGGGAGTTCTGCTGAGATGGAGCCACTCCGGTTGATTCAAGTGCACAGGTTATCTCCCGACTTTGATAACGAAATTGAGAAATAAGGGGAAAACTATTGGGGAAATATATTCCGTCATGATATTCCTCCAGGCCTCGGGCAGGATACTGGCCTCCAGGTTCCCGCTGGGAGAAGCTCCGGCTCCGACCCCTCCGTCTATCTCTGCCTCCGGGTAAAATGGAATTATTTTACTAAATGGAATTCCATATTTCCAAATTTGGAAGAGTTTAATCTACCAAACCGACATCTACTCGAGTATATCAGGGAAGCCCAAACCTTAGACCAAGGGATCGACATTCATATACTAAGGACGACGGTTTGTAGTTCCTGCTCATTCAATCAATAAAACATCTATTTGGTCCGGGTTCTTACTTGTCTACAAAGTGTATCTATTTTTCCGTAGTGGCCACAAAGATCATACACAAAAATCCCCTAACAGTTTTCGTCTATGCATAGACTATCAAGGGTTGAACGGGGTGACAGTGAAGAACAAGTACCTGTTACCTCAAATAGATGAGTTTCTAGACCAGCCCAGAAGAGCAAAATGGTTTCCAAGGATCGATCTGGCCTAGGGTTATCATTAGATCCTGATCAAGGCCAATGATGTGTGGAAAACAAAGTTTAGGACGATGTACGGCCACTATGAGTTTGTGGTCATGCCCTTCGTCCTAACCAATGCAACAACTGCATTTATGAAGATGATGAATGGTATCTTCAGAGACTTCCTCGACGAATTTGTAATCATCTTTATAGATGACATACTTGTCTATTCCACGAATAAGGAAGACCATGAGAGCAAATAAGAGCTGTGCTAGGACGATTGCTTGAGCATAAGATTTTTGAAAATCTTAGCAAGTGCAGTTTTTGGAAAAGGAGCATTGGGTTCCTTAGCCAGATCGTGTCCTATCAGGGTGTCTCGGTAGACCCGGAAAAGACTAAGTTTTTACAGGATTGGCCTCGACCTAAGAGTGCCATAGAGGTGCGGAGCTTCCTTGGGCTTGCAGGTTATTATACTAAGTTTGTGAAGGGATTCACAAGCATGGCTCAGCCTATGACACGACAAATAGGAAACGAAGTGAAGTTCACGTTGTCTGAGGAATGTGAGAGAAGTTTCTCTGCACTAAAAGACATGTTGACTAGTGTATCGGTCCTTGTCCTACCTGAAGCGGATCAACCTTATGTTGTGTACACAGACGAATTCATCATATTGATTAGGTTGCGTGTTGACACATCATGGAAAGGTCATTTCTTATGCGTCAAGGCAATTGAGGAAGCATGAGGGGAACTATCTGAACCATGACGTGGAGATGGATGCGGTAGTGTTCACCCTGAACATTTGGTTGTCATATGTTCATGGAGCCAAGGTTCAAATACTTGCAAAAACAAGAGTCTTAAGTATATATTCACCCATGCTGAGTTAAACTTGAGACAAAGGAGGTGGATAGAGTTTGTAGCTGACTACGATCTGGACATAGCTTATCACCCAGACAAGGCCAATTTTGGTGGCTGACGCCTTGAGCCAAAGAAGGGCGGATGTTTCCGCTGAACGGGAGGCGGATGAATTTGAAGGGATGGTACGGTTCCTGCACCTTAACACATTGGCTGGTACTGATCAGCCTTTGGGTTTGGACGCTGCAGATCTGGTCGACCTCCATACCAATATTCATAATGCACAAAAGTTGGATGAGAACCTCCAAAAGGTTGCGTCTAATGAAAAGACAGAGTACCAGACGAAAAGCAATGGTACCATCTTGTTTAGTGGGCTGGTTAGTGTACGGAATGATAGGGGCTAAAAGAAGAGATTATGAGGCAAGATCATAGGTCTAAGTTCTCCATTCATCCTAGTCTTAACAAGAAGTATTAAGATCTGAAGAGGTATTACCATTGGGTTCAGAAGAAGACTGATGTTTCCGACTGGGTGGCAAAGTGCCAAACTTTTCAGCTCATCAAGGCCGAGCATCAAGCTCCTAGTGAGTTTCTTTAGAGTCTATCTATTCCAGAATGGAAGTGGGATCACCTTACTATGGACATTGTGACAAGATTTCCTACGACCAGGAATAAGAAGGATGTTATCTGGGTTGTGGTGGGTTGACTAATAAAGTTGGCATACTTCCTAGGCACAAGAAGACTGATGGGGTCAGTAGGACTGTACGCTTGTACATGGATGAGATTGTATGTCTGAATGGTGTTATGGCTAGTATTTTCTTAGTTGGGGACTCACGATTCACGTCTTATTTCTGGAAGCTTTCCAAAAATCCTTGGAAACTAGAGTGAACATGAGTACGGCCTATCATCCACAGACAAATGGATAGTCGGAACGAACAATCCTGGCACTGTAAGACATGTTGCGAGCATGCATCTAGGACTGGGGTGATTCCTGGCAAAGACATTTTCCCTTGGTTGAGTTTTCTTACAACAATATTTTCCATACGAGTATCGGCATGCCGCCATATGAAGCTTTTTATGGGCGGCCATGCATGATACCATTATGATGAACCCAAGTGGGGGAGCGTGGCAAGTTGGGTCCCGAGATTTTTGAGGAAGCCACTGAGAAGATCAAGTTCTTAAGGGAGAAGATGAAAGAGGTGCATGACCTCCAAAATATTTATGCGGACAGGCGCAAGAAGCATCCTGGGTTTGAGGTCGATGATTTGGTCTATCTTAAGATGATCACATTCAAAGGACGGAATAGAGTTTCTAGAAGAAGGAAGCTATACTCGAGGAAATTAGGTCCATTCTGGAATATCGAGAGGGTGGAACAGTGGCATACAAGTTGAAATTGTCTTCCAAGATGGAGGCATTCCATAATGTGTTCCATGTATCCCAACTCCAAAAATGCTTGACGGATCAGGACATCATAGTTCCAAAGATTCCGACTGATCTGGGTATGAACCTCGCCTTAGAGACATGGTCAGTTCTGATCGTGGACAGGATCATCCCGCGTGCGTCCTTCTACTTACCGCCGTCGTAACAGCTGGTTTAGATGAACCTGGACAGTAGGCGAATAGTCACTTTGACCATTTTGTGATCCTAAGAGTTTTCGTTGACTGCCTTTCCAAAATTCTCAGTCAAATTTATATTTCCTATGTAATTTTTTATGTCTTTCTTTGACTACAAACTCTATAAATATGTAATCCCCTTCACATAATAAATCAATCGACTTTTCTCCTTATTTTTGAGTTCATTATCTTTATTCTCTGCTTAGAACATTTCTGTTTCTTTGTGAAGTTATCTCTGAGTCAACAAACATTTATTTTGTTGGACTTGTGCGTCACATCAAGCAACAATCGAAATTTTGTAGTAAAGAGACTTTCCGCACCTCTTGTGTCACCCTTCAAACAATTATTTCTCATTTTTGGCGAGTTCATATCCCTAAGTCTGTTTGAGTGATCTTGTATGTACATAGGATGTATCAAAGTGGTATCAGAGCCACACAGTCAGTACTATCTTTCCATCCTTCTCATCTTCCATGTCTAAACACTTCTTCTTCATCTTTCTATCTCAAATCCAGGCCATCTCTTTACCTATTTCCACAGTATATAAAAAGGAAAATAAAATAAAAGAAGAAAGAGGAGAAAGATCTAGTTATTAAAAAAGAATCAAAAGATCGAGTTCTGTTTGCCTAAGTGGTGGAAGAGAAATCATGCTGGCTGACGAGAAATCATGCTGGCTGACGAGAAATCCTGCCTTTGAGTGGTTAATACGGATTTCAAAACCAATTTCTTATCTTTCTATCTTGTGTTTCATCCTTTGTTTGCTTGGAGTAATCCACTGGGTTACTTGATTTGTTCTTTTGGAACTTTGAGAGGAGACTTTTGTGTGATCACAAAAAACTGAGAGAAACACGTGTGTGAGAGAGATTAAACACTTGAGGGAGTTAGAAATATCTTTTTTTACTAACCTTGTGTTTAGCTTTGAGAGGACACGATGAGTAGTGAAGAAGAACGAAAACGACCCAAATATTCTGTAGCCGGTGTATCTAACTTGCAAATGCGTGCTTTGAATGATTCAATGGCTAATCTGATTAATGCAGGTTTAAATTAGATTCATCAGAGGCTTGATGAACTTCAGGCCAACCAACAGACGCATCCTCGAACTGGAGCAAGGACGGATCGTGCAAGGGGGTCCAACCGGTTCGACGATGAAAACCAAGAGGAGGAATTCAAAGAGGGGGATGACAGATTCATCAACCGACCTAGAAGAGGTCATAGAAACTGAGATCAGGGTGATATTAATCATTTTGCTAGAAATGAAAAAGTTTATGATAGTTTAGGAGTTTAGAAACTGAAAATTTTAACTTTTGATGGCAAAAATGATCCGGATGCTTTTCTTGAATGGGAAAGAAAAGTTGAAATTCTTTTTGTCAAAACTTTTCAGATCTTAAGAAAGTTAGAATGGCTGCAACTGAGTTTTCTGGCTATGCTATTAATTGGTATGATCAAGTTGTGACTCACAGGAGGAGAACATGTGAACATCCGATAGCTTCATGGGATGAGCTTACCATCCTGATGAGGAGATGATTTGTTCCTACTCATTACCACCGAGATCTACACCAGAAACTCAGACGCTTGCTTCAAGGAACCAAATTAGTGGAGGACTATTACCAAGAGATTGAGATCTTGATGATTAAGGCGGATGTAGATGAGCCCTTAGAACCCACCATGGCCAGATTTCTTTCAGGTCTTAACTGTGACAACCAAGATCGGATGAAACTTCAAGAGTAAGGAAGTGCGGAGCAGATGTTACACAAGGCTACTCTGATCGAACAGCAAGTCAAAATAAATAGTTACTCAAAACCGGCCTTTGCCCCCACACCAATCTACCAAGACAAAGGTAAGTCTCCAACCACAACAAACACTGGTTTTAAGACTAATGTTCCTGCTTGTGTTGATAAAGAAAAAGCAGAAGAAGCTCCCTAACGAACTAGAGACATCCAGTGCTTTAGATGTGATGGTCTTGGACATTATGCTAATAGATGTCTGAACCATAAGGTGATGATTCTCTTGGAGAATGGAGAAGTTGAGTCCGAGGACGATAAGGAAGATCTTGGTCCAATCTGTGATGAGGAGGAAGAATCATTCGCTTACCCACATCGTGGGTCATTTCTTGTTGCTAGGAAACCCTTGGACGATGCACTTGGATCCATCTTTGATGAGGAGCATGATCTCTTGGATGATGAACCATTTCCGACCTTTGATAAAGATACTGGTCCGATCTTTGATGAAGAGGACACCCACTTTGACTACCCAGTTTACGGTCCACTTCTTGTCACTAGGCGATCTTTGAGTCTTCAGCCCAAAACCAACGAACGTGAACAAAGGGAGCCTTTTCACTCTAGACGTTTGATTTCAGATAATGTGTGTTCTGTTATATTGATGGTGGAAGTTCCACTAACATTTCTAGTGACACTATTGTTAGGAAACTTAGGCTTGTGACTAGACCACTCTCTCGATCTTTCAGTTTGGAATGGCTAAACGAGTCCGGAGAGCAGTATGTAAAGGAGAAGTCAATATTCCTCTCACCATTGGTTGATATGGGGACGAGGTCCTTTGCAATGTCCTTCCTATGGATGCATGCAACAATCTCTTGGGTCGACCATGGCAATTTGATAAAAAGGCCATACATGATGGGTTCACAAACGAACACTCCTTTGAACATAAGGTAAAGAAGATTACATTGGTGCCATTGACGCCATTGGAGGTTCACCAAGATCAGGTCCAACTTAAGAGGAGTCGAGACGAACCTGATGCATCTCACAGAAATTCCAACTACTTCATCAAGGAAATTCAGCTAAAGAAATCCTTGTGTTCTCAACCGTCATATTTTTAATCGTTTACAAAGAAAGGCTAATGGCTTCCGAGTGATTTAAAAGAAGTCTTGCAGGAAATTTCTGATGTGTTTCCAGATGAGAATCCTAAGGGATTGCCAACTATAAGAGGAATTGAGCACCAGATTGACTTCATCTTGGGTGCGTCTCTTCCAAACCGTCCAGCTTACCGTACCAACCCGGTGGAAACAAAGGAACTTCAGAAGCAGATTGGAGATATTCTCGAGAATGGTTACATCAGGGAAAGCCTTAGGCCTTGTGTCATGCATGTTCTCCTTGTGCCCAAAAATGATGGTTCTTTGCGCATGTGTGTGGACTGTCGTGCCATCAACAACATTACGGTAAAGTATAGGCATCCCATTCTTAGGCTTGATGACATGCTTTATGAGTTGCATGGTTCCATTCTTTTGTCTAAGATAGATATGAAAAGTGGCTATCACCAAATTTGCGTGAAAGAAGTTGATGAATGGAAAACTGCATTTAAGACTAAGCTAGGTTTGTATAAGTGGCTTGTCATGCAATTTGGTCTCACTAAAGAACCTAGTACATTCATGTGTTTAATTAATCATGTCTTGCAGTCCTTCATAGGTCATTTTCTTGTTGTCTACTTTGATGACATTGTTATCTACAGCAAGAGTCTTAATGATCATAAACTGCACTTGAAATCTGTTCTTGAAGTACTTGAAAGAAAGACTGTTTGCGAATTTTGGTAAATGCTCTTTTGGAACAGATAACATGGTTTATTTGCTTTTTTTGTAGGTGTTGAATTCAGAGTGGACGAGGAAAAGATCAAAGCCATCCATGATTGGCCTAGTCCAACGACCGTTGGTGAGGTAAGGATCTTTCATGGTCTTGCTGGATTCTACCGAAGGTTTATGCAAAACTTCAGCACTCTAGAAGCTCCACTCACGGAAGTGATCAAGAAGAACGTTGGGTTCAATTTGGAACAAGCTTGGGAAGAGGCATTTCAGATCCTCAAAGGGAAGTTATCTCAAGCCCCTTTACTTGTTCTTCCTGATTTCACTAAAACTTTCGAAATCGAATGTGATGCCTCAGGTGTAGGTATTGGTGCTGTTTTTATGCAGGAAAAGAAGCCCATAGCATACTTGAGTGAGAATCTTGGAGGAGCCACACTCAACTACCCCACTTACGAACATGAGATGTATGCTTTGGTGAGTGCTCTTCAAACATGGCAGCACTATCTTTGGCCTAAGGAAATTGTGATTCCACGGATCACCAATCTTTGAAACACTTTAAGGGCCAGCAGAAGTTGAACAAGAGACATGCACGTTGGGACGAATTCATTGAGACCTTTCCTTACGTCATCAAGTATAAGCAAGGTAAGGAAAACGTGGTGGCTGATGCCTTGTCTAGGAGGGATGTTCTTCTTTCAACTCTTGAAACTAAGTTGCTTGGATTTGAATTTATCAAAGACTTGTATGCAACTGATCCAAACTTCAAAGACATTTTCAGAAAATATTCCAAAACTGCTTATAGGAAGTATTATCAAGTTTCTGATTTCCTATTCTTTGATAACCGTTTGTATGTGCCCTAATGCTCTTTGAGGGGGTTGTTTGTCCGTGAATCGCATGGAGGAGGCTTGATGGGACATTTTGGAATCAAGAAAACCTACAAAGTGGTTTATGAGCACTTCTATTGGCCGAGGCTAATGAAAGATGTGGAAAGGATTTGCAACCTATGTGTGGTTTTCAAAAAGGCCAAGTCCAAAACGAAAAACCAAGGTTTGTATTCAGCTTTACCCATTCCATCTCATCCTTGGGTAAATTTTTCTATGGATTTTGTGCTTGGATTGCCTATGACTAAGATTGGACGAGACTCTATCTTTGTGGTGGTTGATAGGTTATCTAAAATTGCACATTTCATACCTTGTCATAAAACTGATGATGTCGTGCATGTTTTTGAGTTGTTCTTTAGAGATATTGTTAGGTTGCACGTAATGCCTAGAACCAGTGTTTCATATAGAGATGCTAAGTTCCTTAGTTACTTCTGGAAGACCTTGTGCTCTAAGTTAGGAACGAGGTTGTTGTTTTCCACTACTTGTCATCCTCAAACTGATGGACAAACTGAGGTTGTGAACCTCACCTTATCTGCTTTGCTTAGGTTATTGATTAAAAATAACCTTAGACTTTGGGAAGAATGTATGCCTCATGCAGAATTTGCATACAATCATTATGTGCATTCTGCTACTAAATTATCTCCCTTTGAAATTGTTTATGGTTTCAATCCTATGTCTCCAGTTGATCTTTTTCCTTTGACTTTGAGTGAAAGAGTTAGTACATATGGGAAAAAGAAGGCGGAGTCCATTCAGAAATTGCATGAGCAGGTTCGTGCCAACATTGAAGCCAAGACAATGATCTATGAGAGAAGGGCAAACAAGAATAGAAACATGGTCGTTTTTGAAGAAGGTGATCTTGTATGTGTTCACTTGAGAAAGGAACGTTTCCCGGAAGAAAAGAAGTCAAAACTCGTTCCTAGGGTCGATCGACCATTTTAGATCCTTAGGAAGATCAGTGACAATGCATACCAGCTTGACCTGCAAGGTAAGTATGACATTTCTTCAAGCTTTAATGTTTCTGACTTATCTCCTTTTCCAGCAGATGATCCAGATTTGTCGACAAATCCTTTTGAAAAGGAAGGGAATGATGCGCCTCAGTACATGGATCAGTACATGGAACCGGACCACAATGGATATCAGGTTGTTCAGAACAGTTCACCTGAGGTTCGCTCATCCGACCAAGATGGCCGTGTCGTGTACTGCCTTGACCCACATACATCCGGAATGGAGCTAAAGAAGGAACCACGACCAAACTGATCGATCCGCATGTGTTCTTTCTCGACCATCTTGATGAGCTAAGGCTGATAGTTGAGCCAGACTTGAATTGGGTCGTGAGGAATCCAAAAACGACTTAAACTTCTCTGTCTTAGCCCGTTTGGTCCGTACCGCACACCCCGGCGGACATACCGACGACCTTGCATCCATGTTTGACCGCATGATTGACTTCTCTTTCGATCAATCCTCTAAGGCAAGGATTCTCAAGCTTCCTAAAGTCTTCACCCGCGCCAGTACACAACTCATTCATGAAAGATACTCGGGGGATCACTCCGATCATCTCGCGTGCGTCCTTCTCCTTACCGTCGTGGTACCAGCTGGTTCGGATGAACCTGAAAAGTAGGTGAATGGTCACTTTCACCATTTCGTGATCCAAAGAATTTTCTTTGACTGCCTTTCAAAATTTTCAGTCAAATTTATATTTCTTATGTAATTCTTTATGTCTTTCTTTGACTACAAACTCTATAAATATGTATTCCCCTTCACATAATAAATCAATCGAATTTTCTCCTTATTTTTGAGTTCATTCTCTTTGTTTTTTGCTTAGAAAATTAATGTTTCTTGGTGAGGTTATCTCCGCGTAATTTTGTTGGACTTGTGCGTCACATGAAGCAACAATCCAAATCTTGTAGTATCAAGAGACTTTCCGCACCTCATGTGACATCCTTCAAACCATCAGTTCTCCCTTTTGGCGAGTTCATTTCCCTAAGTCCATTTGAGTGATCTTTTATGTACATAGGACGTATCACATGGAATGATGGTTAAGTGCTTCACAACACGGAATTAATTACACAAAGGTGGAAATGAGTTCAGGGGAGCTCGACGAAACGTAAAGGAGCTGGATGAGGTGTACATCTGCTGGACGATGCAAGATGGGAGCTCGGTCAAATGGAAGGACTATCTCATTCAGCTGGGTCAGCTGGCAATCATATCAGCTCGGCTGGATGGAGTGTCGGAGTCTTAGATGGTTGGGCCGGGGTTGCCTAGTTGCTAGGACGGTTGGTGCTCTGGTTTCGTTACGAGCCTCATGGGAACTTTCCATCCGACCTAGAGTGTTGACAGATTATTGTGGCTCATGATAGGACTATTACGGGACGGTTAAAGGTAATTGGTGGTCGAATGGGTGCAAGTTGCATAAGGCACCTTCTCGTGGACCAAAACGCACCCTTTCGCCAAAGGAAGTTGGCAAGACTTCTCTCCAAAGGGTGTGTTTTGGTCAATGGGAATCCAAAGGTGAAAGAAAAAGTCCTGAAGAAAAGGGTCAAGGGTGATCCTACACTGAATTTGATACCTCGAATGTGTGATGAGAAATCCATTGAGTATGAGGTAAAGTGCAAAGGTTCCTCTAGACCTTTCTCTAAAGTTAAAGTTATTCTCACACATGAGCTAAATTAGAAAGGCAAAGCTGCTGTAAAAGGGTTCTTGAGAAGAGCTTTAAACCTGAACATGTCTGATTGTGGAGCTTGTTTTGGAACAAGATCCCATGCTCAACCCGAATGAGCGTATCACCAAGTCAAGCTAGTGACTTAAACCAAGTATTTGGTGGAAGACAACCCACTGGTGAGTGTAAATATCATTAGGATTTACTTTTTTCTTTTTTTCCAGTTTATTGAGTCTTAGGTCAAAAATTAGAAAAACCCAAGATAGTTAAAAAAGTTTGGGTTGCAGAACGGAGCAACTTTCCCTCTCAAAGGAGCGGCCACTCCAGGCGTAGATCTGATGATGGAGCACCAGAAATTTTTGGAGCACATGCTTCACACAATTAAGTATCTCGACCAAAAATAAAAATCTTGTATGCACCTTCTCCTTGATTTAATTTCACACCAAGGATGTTGTGAAGTAAGTCCGAGGGGGGGGATGGTCTTTTTCGGTTACTAACTCGTTAATTTTTCTTTTATTTCTTCTTGAGTTTGTTTCAGTCTTTTACTGAGTCAAAACTTATTGGGAATGAGGAAATTATTTAGGGATTGTCCAAACCACCCTTGTGTTTTTAGCTGTCTTATTTAGTGATTGTCTAAACCACCCTTGTGTTTTTAGCTGTCTTATTTAGTGAACTTAACAATAGACAAAGGACCCACACACGGATCTGGAACACCATGACTTTGGATCTCAATTTTCTCAAGAAAATTTTGGCTTGTCTATGTTACATTGGAAAGACTTAACTCCACTTAACTTGAGCGTAATCTTGACTGTAATTCTTCTTGTTATGGGCACTAGATCAGGGAAACGAGATTACACTCAAGACTTCTTATTCTTTTTGCCTATCTTGATGATCCTGAGTGGCTAGCTCATCTTTAGCAAGTTCCTACCTTGAACCCTAAGCCTTTATGCAACCTTCATGCATTATATATGGTGTTACATGTGCATATTATTTCAAAAGGGCCGAAGAGGAAAGGATCTACGCAGCCTCTCACTCATCCTTTCTGCAGTATAATCGAACAGCTGAGAGAGCATGTGGTTCAAAACAGAGCGACTGCTCCAGAACCAGTCAACAGAGAAAAAAATGGAGACGGGAAAATGGTGAAACCAGAACCACCAGGGACACGAAATGTTGAGTATTACCTCCTTTTTCATCACTTCATCTATTAAAAACACACAGAAAAAGAATGGAAATAAAGTGATTGAGAAGGAGAAGAAAGACCAAGGAAATGGTGTCTCTGGTTGGATGAAAAGAAAGAGTTGGTGCCGAGTTTAAGAATTGAGAAAAAAGGAAGCAAAATGAGTTGGGGTTGTGGACATCAATGCATCTGTCCTCTATTGCAATTTTGTGTGATATCATGCATCCTCAACATCAAAGTTGTAACCCCTAAACACCTCTAGCTCCACCATCAAATCAGCTTGTTTTATACGTAGCGTCGTCTACCCTAAATGATGCATGTGACAATAAGCTCACGTCACTCTTAACTGAATATAAGGGGTTTTGTATGGAATGTGTAGCTTTTTCAGGTTCGGGATATCAAGTATGGAGCCGGTTTGAAAACCAGTTAGTGGGGTTCGGTAAGGGTGTGTTGTCTTAGTCTTGTTGCTTGTATTGTTTAGAGATTTGTGGTTAAAGTATGGTTCCTGAAAATAGGAAAGATTCCTCGTTTTCAAACCTTTCTTTCATTCTTTAGGCACTTGACTTTGTTTGAGGACAACCAAGGATCTAAGTCTGGGGGAGTTGATATCTTGTGTTTTTGACACATTGTATATAAGCTTTGTCATTTAATTTCAAGGTTTTATCGAGTCTTTTTAGTGCTTTTCAAGTCATTACAGGTCTGGAGAAGGTTGGAAGGCTCTAGAAAGGACCCATGAAGAAAAGAATGCAAATTAGAGTTTTCCTTCGGAGCAGCCAGACAAAGCAACCGAGTGGGTGACCCTAAACAGAGCAACCGCTCTCCTACTCAAGATTTTAAGAAAACTACCAAGATATTTCGGGATTTGTCTTATTTGTCAACTTTTCCTCCTCGGCTGCCACACACCCCAAAATATATGTTTTCCCAGTATTCTTATCAGACACGACACTTTTTACAGAGATTTTATAGAGAGACTAGCGATTTGCAATATTGAAGGGAGAAGGATCTCTACACTCTTGAGAAAAACCATGCCCCTATTCTATTATTTATGCAATTTATCATGATGTTTTCTTCATTTATTATCTTTGTGTATTCTCTGTTCATGGCTGATAGTCGTCTGCTTATTTTAGGGTGTTAGGAGATTGATGTTTTGATTGTCTCCATTCATTATGGAACTTAATGCTTGCATTAAACTAATTACTTACTGCCTGATTCTAGGTTAATATATTCACCAAAATAATTTTAGGTCGCTAGGATTAAAATGAATGGGTGATTTGTCCCTAACCAGCGAAAGTAGATGTTAGGGCGAACTGTGAACTTATTGAACCTAGTCTTAATGTTTATCATCTTTCTTTGATTCAAACAACAATTTAGATATTAAAAATGCATGATAAAAGGATGAATGCTGATATAGCCTATTTTTTACCAGTTTTAGGCCATGTTATATGCTCTATTTAGGGTCTATTATGTGGGTCTAGGCTATGTTTTCGAGTATTTACAGGCCCATGAATATTTTGGAGATATATAGAGACACTTGGAGCTTTTGGAGCATTTAGAGGAGAGGAATCCATATCTTATCATTTGAGGAGTCGAAGTACAAGATTGTCGTCGATCGACGACACAACCTTGCAGTAGACCGCTATTAAAAGACCAATGTCGACTGATGTTGCACACTTGCCATTGATCGACATCCAATTTGCAGACATCCGATTTAAAAGCCCACGTTATAAGACAAATGACGAGAATGACTTGGACAAGTTTTGACCTAAGTTCTAGGGTTTTTATATTCATGCTTATGTATTGAGAGCGTGAAAAAGGTGTGCATGATGAGGATATAGTACACACTTACAAAGCTTTATTATAGTTCTAGGTTTTTAGGGGAGAAACCCTAGTATTTTATTGGAAACCCTAGTATTTTATCTATGCATTATATTCAGACCATTGTTCTTTCTTTAATTATATCTGAGTAGTTATCAACTAGATTTAGGGTTGAATGATAGCAATCGGGGATTAGCCCAAAAGTAGGATTTCTAGGTTAAGTTAATATCCATCAACTGAGTTGTGCTTAATGCTTGCATTCTAAAGTAGCTAACTAGGACCTCGAAAGTACGAGATGGACGACTACGAGAGTAGGTTTTGTGCAAGAATAGACTCCATTGAACTAGGATGTTAGGCGCATTCGAGATCTGGTCTAATAAGTCTGGTGGACTTATCAAATCTCGTTCACACTTCCTTCTGATTTCACCGTCGATCGACATCAGGCCTTAGTTGTCGATCGATGGTCTTTCCTTTTGCTCGCATATGAGAGTTGGAGTTAAAAGGGTCAAAATAGTTATTTCCGTGCTTAATATTCCATATACTCCATTAGGCTTTTAACCCTAGATCTAGCATATTTACATTTAAATCTATTTAGTTTACTAGAATATTTCTTTATCTGCATTATTAGCATATTTTCATATTGCAATTCTACTCCTTGATAAAAAATATTTCCGAAATTGATTGTTTGCCACTAATATATATATATTCACCTTGGTTAATATTTAGAAATAAGAAATCTATTGTGTGCCCTTGCTCTCTGTGGATTCGATCCCTAAGTACTACGCCTAATCTCTTTTGGCAAGAGCATTTTGTGTGTGTTAAGACTAGAGTTAATTTGATAGTTATTTGCTTAGGATAATTATACCCTTCTAGAACAATAAAACACGCATGTCAAATTTGGTGCCGTTGCCGGGGAGCATTGATCGCCATTAGATTTAATTTCTAGGATTTAGTCTAGTTTTCTTACTACTTTCAAATTACTAAATTTTTCTTTTCCTTTGTTTTTCAGGTGCATGCAAAGACACACCAAGAGCAATAAAGGACAAGAACTACTATTCTGCGACCCTGATAAAGTCAAACGTACGATCCGCAATGAAAGACGACAAGCATCAATCGACATAACCTATACCGCGTCGACCAACACTTCTTTACGGACAGCATCGACCGACATCAGAACTCGAGCATCGAACGACACTGAACACATAGCACGGATCGACAGCAACCTACCCGCATCGATCGAGAGAAGCAAACAAGTTCGATGGTTGCGACTTTAATAATGATTCGGGACGAGAATGGAGACCTGCATGACCTCGACAATCATCTGCGTAATGAAGCAGGTCAAAAGATCAAGGAGAAAATAGAAGCTGGACGAGAGCACCAGCTCAATGCATTGATTGATGATGATTTTTGGGTAGAAGTGAAGAGAGAAAGGCTACAAGAGGGAGGATTCCGTGTAGAGAATTTGAGTTTGCTTGACAGTTTGCACATACATTGATCGACACTAGTAACTGATAATCGATCTATGGTCCTTGTGGAGTTCGCAGAATCGGGAAATTCTTCGAACATCGGTCGATGAATCGATCGTAGAATCGATCGTAGAATCGATCGACGGTTCCCAGCAGCAAAACAGGTTCATTTGCCAAAGATCACGAATATGACAACTCAAGAGCAGAAGATGGGTACATCATAGCCTCGATGGTTGAGAAAACTACCGAGGATCATCCCAGGGGAAAAACAGAGGATCATTCTAAAGAAAAAAGTGATCCTGGAAAATTTGTGGTGCCATGCCTGATCAAAAGCCACGAGTATCCCAATGCCTTATGTGATACTGGATCATCATTGAGCATCATACCCAGAGCTATGGCAGAAAATTTGAACCTGAGAGTGGAGCCTTCCAGAGATTCTTTCATCTTTGTAGATTGCTCCAGAGTAGATTCATGAGGTATTTGTAGAGATGTCCCACTGCAAATTCAGGATGACTTAGTCCCGATAGACTTCCATGTCATGGGTATCTAGATCAATTGGAATTCTTCTTTGTTACTTGGAAGAGCTTTCATGGCCACCGTTGGGGCTATTTGCAACATGAAGACAAATGGTTGTGCCTTTCCTTGATTGATCACAATGTTTATTATGAAACTTACAAGAATAAGAGCAAGGTTACTCTGATTGAATTGTGTGATGATGCATAATGTGTGGCCACATGCTTCTGCGCTTATGGGTTCAATGAAGATTCGGAATATGGGGCATCGATCGATACCCAGCCCAGACATTCGATTGACTCGTTTGCAATTCAGAAATCGGTCGACACCCACACTTCGCTATCGATTGAATCGACACTATTCCAGAACGGATCAACAACTGCCACGCAGGTGGTGGTTACAACCCAGCCTACCCCGAGTATGATGAAGACTACATAGAAGAAGAGATAATCGAGTACCGTGGTATTGCTATGGAAGAGGGTGGTGTTTATCACATTTCCATCGACTCGGGAAATCAACATCGATCGACGCTAACCCTACGCCATCGACCGATACTGAGCAAGGAGCAGAATCTGAACTAGATTCAGCTACATAATGCGAGAAGAAATATGGATATCTACAACCAGACTAGTTCGGCATCATGAGAGATCCAGACGGTCACGCAAGAGCTATCGATGACAGGTTACTAAATGTCACAAGGAAATATATAATAGATATACTTGCCATGACTAATAGTTTTCGTGCAACAATCTGGTTATCGAGCATCAATCGACAGTCCATACACCATCGGTCCACACACGTCCGACAACCAAGGATATGATGAAGCTTGCGAAGGATACGATGAATATTACAGAGAGGAAGAGCAAATTTAATATCGCGACCTAGCATCAAAAGACGCTGGTTGGGTGATGAACGCAAGAGTGGATAATCGAGCAATGATCTCCGGCTACTCCTGGCCATCGTATGACATCAGACGCGAACCTAAGCACGAACTTGGAGTAGAAGATACAGATATTGGTAAACTTAGACCGAATGAGTTTGGAATTTTCAGAGACCCAGAGGGACGTGCACGGGCTCTTATGGGAGAATCCTACATTTATCCAAGGAGTATGTGGTAGATGCACTTATTATGGCTAATGGATCGAGTAATATATTTGGACAGTAAAAGTAGCCATCGATCGACGCGCATCATACAACATCGAGCGACATTGAGGAGCAGAAGAACGAGACGCTCCGTAATGTTCCATACCCTCCCATGCATCCTAGATCGATCAACGGCACCTATCGAGCATCGATTGACAGACCCTTTTCGAGGTACACAAATTTTGTCCTTCTAATGCCTACAATTCTCCACAATCGATCGAGGGCAACATCAAGTCAACGATCGACTGGCATTTCGAGCAAGGTACGAGAAATTTTGATGCTGAGGGCAACAAAATTTTCCAACAGGAAAAGAAATATGAGTATGGCATCTACAGAGATGAGAATGGTAATGCACAAGCTACAGACGGAAGAATAGTGAATGTGCAAGCTGAAGACATCATAGCAGTTCTAGAGAGAGCTAATTTGTTTGAGCAGAGCTACATATTTTTACCAAAACATGCAACAAAGATTGCTATGTCTCTGAAGGATCATAGGACATACAGCAAAGAAGAGATTGATGATATTGTGCATGCGATCTACAGATATCAAGAGATGTCACTGGATGATTTATACAAGAGGTTGGATGAGTCTACTATCTTATAGACAACTACCTCACCGGGTTGACTGCACGCATGGATGAGATGAAGCAAGATTTGGATACTATTCAGAGACAGCATGCAATTGGGGCAGACGAACTAGCATCGATCGACAGCAACATCAGACCATCGATCGAAACTGAAGCCAACGGACAGAAGACGACATCAAAAATACAATTGGAAGATAGGTTCGATGAGATTGCTTTTTCTCAGAGCATGATGAAGGAAGATATATCTCAGCAATTGGAAGATTTATCAGAGACTACAGTTGCTAGACTTAGAATGCTACAGCGCAGTATGAGAAACTACAAGGAGGAATGCATTCAATGGAGGTTGGTAGAGCGGTTACAAGGAATGAGAAAACCAGAGGAGATGAGGCAATAAAGAGCTTCATTGGTACCTGGTTTCAGAAGAGCAAAGAAGATGTAGACACTTATTTCCCAAGTGTTGATCCACCTCCATACTAGTCAGAGATTTCACAACGTTGTGGTTAAGACTATAACCAAGCGCTGAATGGGAGGCAACCCACGGTTTAGTAATTCTTTATTTCGTTTTTACTTATACTACTATTTATTTTGAGTTTTACTTTGCCTTATAGACTGTTTGAGTCCACCATCGATCGACACAATAGATTCACCATCAGGCGACAATGGTTCTCAACCATCGATCGACCACACACGCCTACCATTGATCGATACTCTTTTACAAAATCTGGTATCAATTTTCTACTTAAACTATTTACTTATGATTTAATTTTTCCTACCCAACCTGGGATGGATAACATTGGGGTCAGTGTATCTTATGCTTGGGGAAGGTTCGCTAATGCCATTTAATTTGTTTTGAGCTTTATTTACTATATATATAAGTTTTTCAATAAATTTTATTGAGTCAAGAAGGGGACGATGATCAAGATTTATTATTGACTAACCACACTTTAACACCATTTTTAGAAGGTTGTTTGCAGAGTTTACTAGAGATACCAATGTGGATCATCCTACCACTATATCACACTTGCTTAGATAGTTTAAAGAAACCGAACCTGATTTCCAACACAAATCCTGGTATTATTTGCTTGCTCTGGGGCTTGGTATACACTGGATCAGATTCCTTTTGCAAGTCTATAGGTAGAAGTCATTGCACCTTTGGTTCCCTTCTCTCTTTCTCTTCAGCATCTACCTAATAGCTTAAAATATTGACATGATTTCCGAAATGCAGAGAGGTAGGTACATTACTTGTGACCCCACTATTCTAATAAGGACGAACAATCACACATTGTTGGAAGCGAGGGGTAGATACATTACCGATGACCCTCAGTATTCGCTTACAACTTGAGTCTAATGGTGAATCCTCGCTCCCCGGTAACGGCGCCAAATTTGATGTAGCTTTTATTATGCACTTCCAATTAACCATGTAAGCTACTTTTACTTTATCAAATAAGAGGTTTGATTGTAGTACTTAGGAATCGAATCCACTGAGAGCGTGGGCATACAATATAATATAGATGTTTAGATTAAGCTAGGCAAACAATTTATTAAAGAAGTAATAGTAGACAAGTACGCAGGTGATTGGTTTGATAACAATAAGATGAAATAGCTAGATCTTGGGATTTCTAATTCAGTGGATTCAAAACAAAAATCAAGGATGCTAAGGGTTTTATAGATCAAATTCTAGAACTCAAATTCAATAAGCAAGTAATCCAGCTCTCGCTTGCAATTACTAATCAGATGCCTAAGTTCTATGTTCCATCTCTCGCATGCAAACATTGATCAAGCTTCGTTCGATACCAGTACTTGGATATCGATCGATGCAAACTCAGACAAGCATTAACACACATATCGATAATGTTCAGTTATATCCTACACCAACTCTCGTATGCGCCTAGATATCTAATCCACATAGGGCTCGGGTTCTGTTAATTAATTGCACTCTCGTGCCTCTCTATTTTCCTATGTATCTAGGTTCAAGTAATCAGTCACACTCTCGTGCTATTCCACTACTTTAGATCCTAGTATTACAAGCCACCCTGGTGTAGAGATTTACAGATAACCTAGCAATCCTATGACTATCAGTTTGACATTAAGAACATGAAATCCCTAAACCTAACAACATGATTACTCAGACATTGAAGCAATAAAACAAATCATAGTCTGAATAACTACTAGATATGTAAATCAATATAAAACCAAAGGAGTTCCAATAAATCTCTTGAAGGAGAATTGATCTTCTCTCCAAAACTTAAGACAATGAATAAAATAAAGCTTAGCCGTCAACAATAGCTTAGAAAACAATATAAATTAGGTCTAAACTCGTCCAGGGGTATTCTGGTAAATTGTGGTGGCTTATGGGCGTAAGTCGGCCATAAACAAGTCGGGCCTGTCTTCTGGGATCACTGTCAATCGACACGAAGGCTTGGGCGTCGATCGACACTCATTTATCTTCTCGACATCTTCCTCTCGTAAGGCAGACAGACCACTCTTCAGTAACTTGAGCATAACTTTAGATCTAACCGTCGGATAGACCTCAAACCGGTGGCATTAGAATGCTAACTCAAAACTCTATCTTGTGAAGATATATGAGCTCAATCGCACTGTGGAAAGATTATCCATCCATATATAAATTTCTGACGCATATGCGCAGTTCTGCATCTCAAATAGCTCAAGAATCACCAAAGAACTCTAGAACGTACCTGAAACTGAAAATACTTTAAAACATACTTCAAACATATATAATAGACTCTGAATAGGGCTTATATCATGGCACAATAGTGGTAAATATTAGGCCCTATCAACTCCCCCCAGACTTAACATTTTGCTTGCCTTTAAGCAAACAAAGACTATGAAAGAGGTTTTGAAAAGAGGTAAATATTAGGGCTTATATCATGGCACAATTGAGGTAAATAGATATAATGTCTAAGTATATCTATTACCCTATTTTGTTGCAACTACATCCTGTCAAGTCAATCACAGAGAAACTTTATATACCCTATCCTAGTATCGCAAGAAGATCCATTCTACCAACAACTTAGCAGATACTAGTCTAACTCACCCCTCTACTGTTTTCATTTCATTGCATAAAATAAAAGTGCACACTTTACCTTGGGAGTATCGATCAAAGGACACATGGACTCTTACCTCTTCAAGTATCTGAAAAACTAGGCACAAAATCTTCTCTGATTCCTTTCTTCCCCCTTTTCTCTTTGAATCTTTCTAGATCTCCAACTTAATGGAAAATGACGCTGATACAGTCCATCTTACCATCGCATTTTTGAACATTATCGATCGACGCACGAAGTGTGAGCGTCAATCGATGTCATGATGTTATTATCGGTCGACGGTGAAGTATTGGTGTCAATCGATGCTCGCCTCTCTAAGCTAATGATCACTTCTTGGAGGGTGTTGACTGCCCACGTAGACTTATGGATCGTGTGCGAATCATGCAGTTCCTTTTTTGAAGAACCCAAATATCCTCTACTCATTGCTTGTTGGTACTAATATATATGTACCTGAAGCACAAGAAATTTTTTATGTAAGTAAGCTAATATAGAAAAATACTTAGACTAAATCAAACAAATTGAGTCTAATGGTGAATCCTCGCTCCCCGGTAACGGCGCCAAATTTGATGTAGCTTTTATTATGCACTTCAAATTAACACTGTAAGCTACTTTTACTCTATCAATAAGAGGTTCAATTGTAGTACTTAGGGATCGAATCCACTGAGAGCGTGGGCATACAATAGACTATAGATGTTTAGATTAAGCTAGGCAAACAATTTATTAAAGAAGTAATAGTAGACAAGTAACAGGTGATTGGTTTGATAACAATAAGATGAAATAGCTAGATCTTGGGATTTCTAATTCAGTGGATTCAAAACAAAATCAAGGATGCTAAGGGTTTTATAGATCAAATTCTAGAACTCAAATTCAATAAGCAAGTAATCCAGCTCTCGCTTGCAATTACTAATCAGATGCCTAAGTTCTATGTTCCATCTCTCGCATGCAAACATTGATCAAGCTTCGTTCGATACCAGTACTTGGATATCGATCGATGCAAACTCAGACAAGCATTAACACACATATCGATAATGTTCAGTTATATCCTACACCAACTCTCGTATTCGCCTAGATATCTAATCCACATAGGGCTCGGGTTCTGTTAATTAATTGCACTCTCGTGCCTCTCTATTGTCCTATGTATCTAGGTTCAAGTAATCAGTCACACTCTCGTTCTATTCCACTACTTTAGATCCTAGTATTACAAGCCACCCTGGTGTAGAGATTTACAGATAACCTAGCAATCCTATGACTATCAGTTTGACATTAAGAACATGAAATCCCTAAACCTAACAACATGATTACTCAGACATTGAAGCAATAAAACAAATCATAGTCTGAATAACTACTAGATATGTAAATCAATATAAAACCAAAGGAGTTCCAATAAATCTCTTGAAGGAGAATTGATCTTCTCTCCAAAACTTAAGACAATGAATAAAATAAAGCTTAGCCGTCAACAATAGCTTAGAAACAATATAAATTAGGTCTAAACTCGTCCAGGGGTATTCTGGTAAATTGTGGTGGCCTTATGGGCGTAGTCGGCCATAAACAAGTCGGGCCTGTCTTCTGGGATCACTGTCAATCAACACGAAGGCTTGGGCATCGATCGACACTCATTTATCTTCTCGACATCTTCCTCTCGCAAGGCAGACAGACCACTCTTCAGTAACTTGGGCATAACTTTAGATCTAACCGTCGGATAGACCTCAAACCGGTGGCATTAGAATGCTAACTCAAAGCTCTATCTTGTAGATATATAAGAGCTCAATCTCACCGTGGAAAGATATCCATCCATATATAAACTTCTGACGCATCTGCGCAGTTCTGCATATCAAACAACTCAAGAATCACCAAAGTACTCTAGAACGTACCTTAACCTGAAAATACTGTAAAACATACTTCAAACATATATAATAGACTCTGAATAGGGCATATATCATGCCACAATAGTGGTAAATATCAGACCCTATCAACTCTCCCCAAACTTAACCTTTTGCTTGTCCTCAAGCAAACAAAACCTGTGAAAGAGGTTTTGAAAACCGGAGACTCACATAATGTCTAAGTATAACCATCACCCTACTGTGTTGCAACCATATCTTGTCAAGTCAATCACAGGGAAACTTTATATACCCTATCCTAGTATAGCAACCATATCCATTCTACCAACAATTTAGCAAATACTAGTTTGACTCACCCCTCTATTGATTTCAATTTTTAGCATAAAACAAAAGGGCAAACTTTACCTTGGGAGTATCGATCAAAGGACACATGGACTCTTACCTCTGCAAGTATCTGAACAACTAGGCTCAAAGTATTCTCTGATACCTTTCTTCCCCTTTTCTCTTTGAATCTTTCTAGATCTTAAACTTAATGGACAATGGTGCTAATACAGTCCATCTTGCCATCTCATTTTCGATTTTCCTCTTCTTTTTCTTCCTTTTTTCTTTTCTTTTCTTTTTTCTTTTGATTTTTGGGCAAATTTGTAGGAGAATATTGCTGTCATCGGTAATGTACCTATCCCTCGCTCCCAACGATGTGTGATCGTTCCTCTGAATTTGAATAGTGGGGTCATAGGTAATTTACCTACCCCTTTGCATCTCCAAAAGTCATCTCAATCTTTGAAGTTGTTAGGTAGATGCTGAGGAGAAAGAGAAGGGAATCAAAGGTGCAGTGACTTGTACCTACAAACTTGCAGAAGAAATCTGATCCAGTGTATACCAAGCCCCAAAGCAAGCAAATAATGTCAGGATTAGTGTTGGAAGTCAGTTTCGGTTCCTTCAAACTTTCTAAGCAAGTGTGATATAGTGGCAGGATGATCCACTTTCGTATCTCTAGTAATCTCTGCAAACAATCTTCTAGGAATAGTGCTAAAGTGTGGTTTTTGAATCTAGGTCAAAAATCGTACAGGGTATTCTTGTCTTTTGTCTTTTGGAGTTAGGCTTTTCAGCTAACTGTCTGCAAGTTGGGCGTCGATCGATGGCAAGTGTGTAGCATCGATCGACCTTAGTCTTTCAAAATTGGTTGATTCCAAGGTTATGTCGTCGATCGACGACAGGCTTGTACTTCGACTCCTCCACTAGTCAGCTACGGATTCTTCTCCTCGAAATGCTCCAAAAGCTCCAAGTATCTCCTTTTATCTCCAAAACGTCACGGGTCCTGTAAATACTCTAAAACACATCCCAGACACACATATCAGCTTTTTCTGCTCCACGATACATAATACCCCTTGCTACATACTCCCTATCGTGGAATCTCATCTTGTTTCTTTATTTGCCAAATTTCAAGCATCTTATCCCACTTATCATTGTTCTCTTTTTCTCGAGCTGCGGCAGATTCATCGAGAAATTCATAAAGGAATGCTCTTTCAATATCATCACAGCGAGTCAGAGATTGTCCTTCCAGTCGACTAAATCAGCTAAATGCATTCACGGAGATTGAATAGGGGAAGATCTTGCATAGCATGTGCTATTCAGATATTTCATTCTGCTTGCTCCTTGAGACTAGATCCACTAGTTCTTCGATGTGTTCCTTCGGATCTTTATGAGGCAAACCCTGAAAACAGTTATGAGCTGCCCAATCATACCGTTCAGGGGTCAATCAGAGGTCATTTATCTCAGCAACAGAAATTACATCAGGAATCGCAGTATCCAGTGCCTTAAGTAGTTGTCATGTACTGCTATGAGGGTGACCTTCTTCGTCTCGTAAGATCCCATTCGCATCAGCTTCAATTCTCAGCACCTCTACATTCTCTGTCCTCCTGCAAGTAGAACCGATCAATGGCGAAGTGTGAGCGTTGATTGATGTCATCATGTTAGTATCGGTCGACGGTGAAGTATTGGTGTCGATCGATGCTCGCTTCTCTTTGCTAGCGATCACTGCTTGGAGTGTGTCGACTGCCCTCGTAGACTTATGGATCATGCGCGAATCAGCAGGTTCCTTTTTTGAAGAACCCAAAAGTCCTCTCCTCATTTGCTTCTAGGTAGTAATATGTATGTACTAGAAACACCAGAATTTTGTTTATGTAAGTAAACTAATATAGAAAAACACCTAGACTAAACCAAACAAATTGAATCTAATGGAAAATCTTCACTCCCCGGCAACAGCACCAAATTTGATGTCGCTTTTATTATGCACTTCAAATTAACCCTATAAGCTACTTTTACTTTCTCAAATAAGAGGTGCAATTGTAGAACTTAAGGATCGAATCCACATGGAGCATGGGCACACAATAGACTATAGATGTTTAGATTAAGCTAGGCAAACAGTTTATTAAAGAACTAATAGTAGATAAGTAAGCAGGTGATTGTTTTGATAACAATAAGATGAAATAGCAACATCAGGGATTTATCAATCAATGGATTTAAAACACAAATCAACGATGCTAAGTGTTTTATAGATTAAATTCTAGAAATCAAATTCAATAAGCAGGTAATCCAGCTCCCCCATGCAATTACTAATCAGATGCCTAAGTTCTATGTTCCCGCTCTCACATGCAAACAAGAATCGAGCGTCGATCGATACCAATTCTTGGGTATTGATCGATGCAACCTCAGACAAGCATTAACACACATATCGATAATGTTCAGTTACATCCCACACCAACTCTCGTATGCGCCTAGATATCTAATCCCCATAGGGCTCAGGTTCCGTTAATTAGTTGCACTATCGTGCCTCTCAGTTGTCCTATGATTCTAGGTGAAAGTAATCAGTCACACTCTCGTGCTATTCTACTACTCTAGATCCTAGTATTACAAGACACCCTGGTGTAAGGCTTTATAGATAACCTAGAAATCCTATGACTATCAGTCTGACATTAGGAACATGAAATCCCTAAACCTAACAAGATGATTACTCAGACTTGGAAGCAATAACACAAATCATAGTCTGAATAAATACTAGATATGTAAATCAATCTAAAACCAAAGGAGTTCCAATCAATCTCTTGAAGGAGAATTTATCTTCTCTCCAGAACTTAAGACAATGAATAAAATAAAGCTTATCCGTCAACAATAGCTTAGAAAACTATATAAATTAGGTCTAAACTTGTCCAAGGGTATTCTGGTAAATTGTGGTGGCTTCTGGGCTTAAGTCGGCCATAAAAAAATTTGGGCCTATTTTCTGGGATCACCGCCGATCAACACCAAGGCTTGGGCGTCGATTGATACTCATTTATCTTCTCAACAGCTTCCTCTCGCTAGATAGACAGACCACTCTTCAATAAATTGAGAATAGCTTTAGATCGAACCGTCGGATGGACCCCAAACCGGTGGCTTTGGAAAGCTAACTCAAATCTCTATCTGCTGCAAATATATGAGCTCAATCGATCCGTGGGAAGATCTCCGTAAATATATAAACGTGAGACGCATATGCACTGTTCTCAATCTCAAACAGCTCCAGAGGCACCACAGTACTTTAGAACGTACCTAAACTTGAAAATACTCTAATACATACTCCAAACATATATAATAGACTCTAAATAGGTCTGATATCATGGCAAAATAGTGGTAAATATCAGTCCCTATCAACTCCCCCAGACTTAACATTTTGTTTGTCCTCAAGTAAACAAAGCTTGTGAAAGAGGTTTGGAAAAGCGGAGACTCACATAATGTCTAAGTATAACTACCACCCTACTTTGTTGCAACCACATCATGTAAAGTCAATTACAGAGAAACTTTATATTCCCTATCCTAGTATAGCAACCAGATCTATTATACCAACAATTTAGCAAATACTGGTCTGACTCACCCCTCTACTAATTTCATTTCTTTGCATAAAATAAAAGTGCAGGCTTTACCTTTGAAGTATCGATCAAAGGAAACATGGACTCTTCTTTTTCTTCCTTTTTTCTTTTCTTTTCTTTTTCCTTTGCTTTTTGGGAAAATTTGTAGGTGAATAGTGGGGTCATCGGTATGTACCTACCTCTCGCTTCAAATGATGTTTGATCGTTCCTCCGAATTAGAATAGTGGGGTCATAGGTAATTTACCTACCCCTCTGCATCTCTGGAAGTCATCTAATCTCTTAAGTTATTAGGTAGATGCTGAAGAGAAAGAGAGAAGGGTATCAATAGTGCAATGACTTGTACCTACAGACTTGCATAAGGATCTGATTATGTGTATACCAAGCCCCAAAGCAAGCAAATAATGTCATGATTAGTGATGTAAATCAGCTCTGGTTCCTTCAAACTTTCTAAGCAAGTTTGATATAGTGGCATGATGATCCACTTTGGTATCTCTGTTAATCTCAGCAAACAACCTTCTAAGAATGGTGCTAAAGTGTGGTTAGTCAATAATAAATATTGATCATAGTCCTCTACATGACTCAATAAAACTTCTTGAAAAAGTTATCTATATATATAGTAAATAAAGCTCAAAACAAATCAAATAGAATTAGTGAACCTCCCCCAGACTTAAATTACACTTTCCCAGTGTTATCAGCCCTGGATTTGGCTAAGAACAATTAAATCATAAGTGAATAGCTTAAATAGAAAACTCGATACCTCTCTCTGTAAGAGAGTGTCGATCGATGGTAAGCGTGTGTGGTCGATCGATGGTCGCGATACATTGTCGATTGATGGTGCCTCTATGGTGTCGATCGATGGTGGACTCAAACAATCAACAAAACAAAGTAAAACTCGCAATAAATAGTAGTATAACTAAAATGAAATAAAGACTTACTAAACAGTAGGTTGTCTCCTACTCAGCGCTTGGTTATATTTATTAGCTTAACTTCTGAAGATCTGATTTTGTTTGGATGAGAAGGAGAACTCACTCCAGAACAACACTCAGTGTCCAATGTCTTTAGCTTCATCACCATTTTTATGAAAGCCTCCATAAACTCTTCTCCTTTGTCTATCATCTCAGCAATAAGGAGTGCTCGAATCTTTGCAAATGGCTGAAAGAAGCATCTGCTGCGCACTCTGTATTTCCTGACACCATCTGAGAAGTGGGGAATCAATGATAACCGAGGACCTTCCTTGATCCTTTTTCTCTTCTTCCAATTCCTCTTCTTTTTCCCCTACACTTGTCTGATCTCGTGGTGCCTCCATCAAAAAGATTACGAAACATTTCAAACTCATCCTGCTCTGATCTGTGATGAATTTCGATCGACAATCTAGTGTTGATGTCGATCGATGTTCCAATGGTGGCGTTGATCGATTCATCAATGATGGTGTCGATCGATGCTGCGACCGATGGTCCTTGGTCAACGTCACCTTCATACTCAATACTCTCTGAGAAACAAGTATATGCTGAAGATCATCTAATACCTCAACGTAGAGATCCATATGCATCCTTCCCTCTGGTTGAATAGGAAATTCAACCTCAAGAACAGCACTGGGAACCAGCAGCTTCTTTTGTGCAGATAGGTGGTCTCTGATGTTTAGAGACAGCAAGGTGTGAGGTCTCAGACTTGTGCATTCTCTCCCCAACTGGGTCTAGCTCAACTGTGTAACCTGGTTTGTCCAGTAATAAGCGTCGATCGATATCAGCTGTGTAGTGTCGATCGATGGAGTTGGGTGGGTGCAGATCAATGATAGTTTTTGGTGAAGTTTCCAGATCTATTCTGGAAGTGTGCTGATCGTCATCAAGCTTCTGCTCCGAGTTCTGATGCATATCTTCAAACCATTCTTCTAGCTCCATAGTGGCTTTCCTACTCGAATCTAGATCCCCAAATTGTTATTTATCCTTTTGCTCCAAGAGATCTCCGATGGTGATTTTTCTTTCTACATCCGGAGCATGATAACAACTTGATACATCGGGGCTCTCCAGTGTCGAGTCTGCACTGTTCTGAAGATAACTCGATCTTACGTGGATGTCGAGTGACGTAGATCGACAACCGGTGATAGTGTCGAAAGATGCTGAGGTCTTATGGTCGATCAACGTTGAGATCTTAGTGTCTATCGACGCCGAGGTGGGGTCAACTGCTTCTACTCCACGATACATAATACCCATTGCTACGTACTCGAGGAGCTGTCGTGGAATCTCGTCTTCTTTCTTTATTTGCCAAATTTCAAGCATCCTGTCCCACTTATCTTTGTTCTCCAATCAGAGACTACAGCTGCCAGAATTAGAATGCTACATCGCAGTATTGAGAAACTACAAGAAGGAATGCATTCAATGGAGTTTGGTAGAACGGTTACAAGGCACGAGCCAACAAGAGGAGATGAGGCAATAAGGAGCTTCATTGGTACCTGGTTTCAGAAGAGCAAAGAAGATGTAGACACTTATTTCCCAAGTGTTGATCCACGTCCATACTAGTCAGAGAGTTCACAACAATGAGGTTAAGACTATAACCAAGCGCTGAGTGGGAGGCAACCCACGGTTTAGTAATTCTGTATTTCGTTTTTGCTTATACGACTATTTATTTTGAGTTTTACTTTGCCTTATAGACTGTTTGAGTCCACCATCGATCGACACCTTAGATTTACCATCAGTCGAAATGGTTCTCGACCATCGATCGACCACACACGCCTACCATTGATCGATAATCTTTTACAGAATCTGGTATCGATTTTCTACTTAAACTATTTACTTATGATTTGATTTTTCCTACCCAACATGGGATGGATTACATTGCTAATGCTATTAATTTTTTTTAGCTTCATTTCCTATATATATATATATATAAGTTTTCAAAAAAATTTATTGAGTCAAGAAGGGGACGATGATCAAGATTTATTATTGACCAACCACACTTTAACACCATTTTTAGAAGGTTATTTGCAGAGATTACTAGAGATACCAAAACTGGATCATCCTACCACTATATCACACTTGCTTAGAAAGTTTAAAGGAACCGAAGCTGATTTCCAATACAAATCCTGACATTATTTGCTTGCTTTGGGGCTTGGTATACACTAGATAGGATTCCTTCTGAAAGTCTGTAGGTACAAGTCATTGCACCTTTGGTTCCCTTCTCTCTTTCTCTTCAGCATATACCTAATAGCTTAAAAGATTGACATGACTTCCCGAGATGCAGAGGGGTAGGTACATTACCTGTGACCCCACTATTCTAATTCAGAGGAACGATCACACATTGTTGGAAGCGAGGGGTAGGTACATTACCGATGACCCTCACTATTCGCCTACAACTTTTCCCAAAAAGATAAACCAAAAAAAAAACAAAAGAAAAGAAGAAGAAAATTGAAAATGAGATGGCAAGATCGACTGTATCAGCATCATTGTCCATTAAGTTTGAGATCTAAAAAGATTCAAAGAGAAAAGGGGGAAGAAAGGAATCAGAGAAGACTTTGTGCCTTGTTGTTCCGATACTTGCGGAGGTAAGAGTCCATGTGTCATGTGATCGATACTCCCAAGGTAAAGCCTACACTTTTATTTTATGCAAAGAAATGAAATCAGTAGAGGGGTGAGTCAAACAAGTATTTGCTAAGTTGTTGGTAGACTGAATTTGGTTGCTATACTAGGATATGGTATATAAAGTTTATATGTGATTGACTTGATAGTATGTGGTTTCAACAAAGTAAGATGATAGTTATACTTAGACATTATGTGAGTCTCCGCTTTTCAAAACCTCTTTCACAGGCTTAGTTTGCTTGAGGACAATCAAAAGGTTTAGTCTAAGGGGGTTGATATAGCCTATTTATTAGCAGTTTTAGGCCATGTTATAGAGTCTATTATGTGTGTCTAAGCTATTTTTGGAGTATTACAGGTCCATGACCGTGTTGGAGATATATAGAGATACTTGGAGCTTTTGTAGCATTAAGGGGAGAGGAATCCGTAGCCGACCATTTGAGGAGTCAAAGTACAAGACTGTCGTCGATCAAAGACACAACCTTGGAGTCGACCGATGTTAAAAGACCAAGGTCGATCGATGCTGTACTTGCCATCGATCGACATCCAATTTGCAAACAGCCAATTTAAAAGCCCGAGTTAGAAGAAAAAATGACGAGAATGCCCTGGATGAGTTTTGACCTAAGTTTTAGGGTTTTTATATTTATGTCTATGTATTGAGAGCATGAAAAAAATATGAATGAGAGGCTAGAGTACACACTTACAAAGCTTTATTATAGTTCAAGGTTTTTAGGAGAGAAGATTCATATCTCCTTAGGGAGATTTGTATTGGAACCCTATTATTTTATCTATGCATTATATTCAGACTATTGTTATTTCTTAATTATGTCTCAGTAGATATCCACTAGATTTAAGGTTTAATGATAGCAACCATGGATTAGTCCAAAAGTAAGATTGCTAGGTTAAGTTAATATCCATAAATTGATTTGTGCTTAATGCTTGCATTCTAGAGTAGCTAACTAGAATCTCAAAAGTAGGACATGGCCCACTACGAGAGCAGGTTTTGTGCCAGAATAGACTCATTTGAACTAGGCTGTTGGGTGCATACGGGAGCTGGTCTAATAAGTCCGGCCTGTCATCTGGGATCACCGTCGATACACACAAAGGCTTGGGCGTCGATCGACACTCATTTATCTTCTCGAAAGCTTCCTCTCGCAAGGCAAACAGACCACTCTTCAGTAACTTGGGCATAACTTTAGATATAACCGTCGGATGGACCTCAAAACGGTGGCATTGGAAAGCTAACTCAAATCTATATCTTGTAAAATATATGAGCTCAATAGCACTGTGGAAAGATCTCCATATATATATATATATAAACTTCTGACGCATCTGCGCAGTTCTACATCTCAAATAGCTCAAGAATCACCAAAGTACTCTAGAACGTACCTTAACCTGAAACTACTCTAAAATTAATTCAAACATATATAAAAGACTCTGAATATACCTATATCATGGAACAATATTGTTAAATATGAGGCCGTCTCAACTTCCCCCAAACTTAACTTTTTGCTGGTCCTCAAGCAAACAAAGCCTGTGAAAGAGGTTTTGAAAAGCGGAGACTCACATAATGTCAAAGTATAACTATTACCCTAGTTTGTTGCAACCACATCCTGTCAAGTCAATCACAGAGAAACTTTATATACCTTATCCTAGTATAGCAACATGATCCATTCTACCAATGGATCGTGTGCGAATATGCAGTTTCCTTTTTTGAAGAACCTAAATATCCTCTCTTCATTGCTTCTTGGTACTAATATATATGTACCTGAAACACAAGAAATTTTTTATGTAAGTAAACTAATATAGAAAAATAACTAGACTAAATCAAACAAATTGAGTCTAATGGTGAATCCTCGCTCCCATGCAACGGCGCCGAATTTGATGTAGCTTTTATTATGCACATCAATTAACCATGTAAGCTACTTTTACTTTCTCAAATAAGATGTTCAATTGTAGTACTTAGGGATCGAATCCAGAGAGAGCGTGGGCACATGTTAGAATATAGATGTTTACATTAATCTAGGCAAACAATTTATTAAAGAAGTAATAGTAGACAAGTACACAGGTGATTGGTTTGATAACAATAAGATGAAATAGCTAGATCTTGGGATTTCTAATTCAGTGGATTCAAAACAAAAATCAAGGATGCTAAGGGTTTTATAGATCAAATTCTAGAAATCAAATTCAATAAGCAAGTAATCCAGCTCTCGCTTGCAATTACTAATCAGATGCCAAAGTTCTATGTTCCATCTCTCGCATGCAACAAGGATCGAGCTTCGATCGATACCAGTACTTGGATATCGATCGATGCTACCTCAAACAAGCATTAACACACATATCAATAATGTTCAGTTATATCCCACACCAACTCTCGTATGTGCCTAGATATCTAATCCACATAGGGATCGATTTCTGTTAATTAATTGCACTCTCATGCCTCTCAGTTGTCCTATGATTCTAGGTGCAAGTAATCAGTCACACTCTCGTGCTATTCCACTACTCTAGATCCTAGTATTACAAGCCACCCTGATGAGGGATTTATAGATAACCTAGCAATCCTATGACTATCAGTTTGACATTAAGAACATGAAATCCCTAAACCTAACAAGATGATTACTCAGACATGGAAGCAATAAAACAAATCATAATCTGAATAACTACTAGATATGTAAATCAATATAAAACCAAATGAGTTTCAATAAAACTCTTGAAGGAGAATTGATCTTCTCTCCAAAACTTAAGACAGTGAATAAAATAAAGCTTAGCTGTCAACAATAGCTTAGAAAACTATATAAATTAGGTCTAAACTCGTCCATGGGTATTCTGGTAAATTGTGATGGCTCATGGGCTTAAGTCGGCCATAAACGAGTCGGGCCTGTCTTCTTAGATCACCGTCGATCGACACGAAGGCTTGGCGTCGATCGACACTCATTTATCTTCTTGACATCTTCCTCTCGCAAGGCAGACATACCAGTTTTTAGTAACGTGAGCATAACTTTAGATCTAACCGTTGAATAGACCTCAAACCGGTGGCATTGGAAAGCTAACTCAAAACTCTATCTTGGGATAATATATGAACTAAATCGCACTGTGGAAGTATTATCTATCCATATATAAATTTTTGACGCATATGCGTAGTTCTGCGCAGTTCTGCATCTCAAATAGCTCAAGAATCACCAACGAACTCCATAACGTACCTGAAAGTGAAAATACTTTAAAACATACTTCAGAAATATATAATAGACTCTGAATAGAGCTTATATCATGACACAATAGTGGTAAATATCAGGCCCTAATAACTCCCCCCAGACTTAACATTTTGCTTGTCTTCAAGGAAACAAAGCCAGTGAAAGAGGTTTTGAAAAGCGGAGACTCACATAATGTCTAAGTATAACTATTACCCTAGTTTGTTGCAACCACATCCAGTCAACTCAATCACAAAGAAACTTTATATACCCTATCCTATTATTGCAACAAGATCCATTCTACCAACAACTTAGCAAATACTAGTTTGACTCACCCCTCTACTGTTTTCATTTCTTTGCATAAAATAAAAGTTCAGGCTTTACCTTGGGAATATCGATCAAAGGGCACATGGACACTTACCTCTTCAAGTATCTGAACAACTAGGCACAAAATCTTCTCTGATTCCTTTCTTCCCCCTTTTCTCTTTGAATCTTTCTAGATCTCCAACTTAATGGAAAATGACGCTGATACAGTCCATCTTACCATCGCATTTTTGAACATTATCGATCGACGCACGAAGTGTGAGCGTCAATCGATGTCATCATGTTATTAACGGTCGACGGTGAAGTATTGGTGTCAATCGATGCTCGCCTCTCTGAGCTAATGATCACTTCTTGGAGGGTGTTGACTTCCCACGTAGACTTATGGATCGTGCGCGAATATGCAGTTTCCTTTTTTGAAGAACCTAAATATCCTCTCTTCATTGCTTCTTGGTACTAATATATATGTACCTGAAACACAAGAATTTTTTTATGTAAGTAAACTAATATAGAAAAATAACTAGACTAAATCAAACAAATTGAGTCTAATGGTGAATCCTCGCTCCCCGGCAACGGCGCCAAATTTGATGTAGCTTTTATTATTCACTTCAAAATAACCATGTAAGCTACTTTTACTTTCTCAAATAAGAGGTTCAATTTTAATACTTAGGGATCGATCCACAGAGAGCGTGGGCACACATTAGAATATAGATATTTAGATTAAGCTAGGCAAACAATTTATTAAAGAAGTAATAGTAGACAAGTACGGAGGTGATTGGTTTGATAACAATAAGATGAAATAGCTAGATCTTGGGATTTCTAATTCAGTGGATTCAAAACAAAAATCAAGGATGCTAAGGGTTTTATAGATCAAATTCTAGAAATCAAATTCAATAAGCAAGTAATCCAGCTCTCGCTTGCAATTACTAATCAGATGCCAAAGTTCTATGTTCCATCTCTCGCATGCAACAAGGATCGAGCTTCGATCGATACCAGTACTTGGATATCGATCGATGCTACCTCAAACAAGCATTAACACACATATCAATAATGTTCAGTTATATCCCACACCAACTCTCGTATGTGCCTAGATATCTAATCCACATAGGGATCGATTTCTGTTAATTAATTGCACTCTCATGCCTCTCAGTTGTCCTATGATTCTAGGTGCAAGTAATCAGTCACACTCTCGTGCTATTCCACTACTCTAGATCCGAGTATTACAAGACACCCTGGTGTACGGATTTATAGATAACCTAGCAATCCTATGACTATCAGTTTGACATTAAGAACATGAAATCCCTAAACCTAACAAGATGATTACTCAGACATGGAAGCAATAAAACAAATCATAGTCTGAATAACTCTAGATATGTAAATCAATATAAAACCAAAGGAGTTTCAATTAATCTCTTGAAGGAGAATTGATCTTCTCTCCAAAGCTTAAGACAATGAATAAAATAAAGCTTAGCCATCAACAATAGCTTAGAAAACTATATAAATTAGGTCTAAACTCGTCCAGGGGTATTCTGGTAAATTGTGGTGGCTTATGGGCTTAAGACGGCCATAAACAAGTCGGGCCTGTCTTCTGGGATCACCGTCGATCGACACGAAGGCTTGGCGTCGATCGACACTCATTTATCTTCTCGACATCTTCCTCTCGCAAGACAGATAGACCACTCTTCAGTAACTTGGGCATAACTTTAGATCTAACCGTCGGATAGACCTCAAACCGGTGGCATTGACAAGTTAACTCAAAACTCTATCACTCGAAAATAGATGAGCTCAATCGCACAGTGGAAAGATTATCCATCCATATATAAACTTCCGACGCATATGCGCAGTTCTGCATCTCAAATAGCTCAAGAATCACCAAAGAACTCCAGAACATACCTGAAACTGAAAATACTTTAAAACATACTTCAAACATGTATAATAGAATCTGAATAGGGCTTATATCATGACACAATAGTGGTAAATATCATGCCTTATCAACTCCCCCCAGACTTAACCTTTTGCTTGTCTTCAAGCAAACAAAGCCTGTGAAAGAGGTTTTGAAAATCGGAGACTCACATAATGTCTAAGTATATCCATTACCCTACTTTGTTACAACCACATCCTGTCAAGTCAATCGCAGAGAAACTTTATATACTCTATCCTAGTATAGCAACAAGATCTATTCTACCAACAACCTAGCAAATACTAGTCTGAATCACCCTCTATTGTTTTCATTTCTTTGCATAAAATAAAAGTGCAGGCTTTACCTTGGGAGTATCGATCAAAGGACACATGGACTCTTACCTCTTCAAGTATCTGAACAACTAGGCACAAAGTCTTCTCTTATTCCTTTCTTCCCCCTTTTCTCCCTGAATCTTTCTAGATCTCAAACTTAATGGACAATGACACTGATACAATCCATCTTACCATCTCATTTTTGAACATCATCGATCGACGCACGAAGTGTGAGCGTCAATCGATGTCATGATGTTATTATCGGTCGACGGTGAAGTATTGGTGTCAATCTATGCTCGCCTCTCTGAGCTAATGATCACTGCTTGGAGCGTGTTGACTGCCCTCGTAGACTTATGGATCGTGCGCGAATCAGCAGGTTCCTTTTTTGAAGAACCCAAATATCCTCTCCTCATTGCTTGTTGGTACTAATAATATGTACCTGAAACACAAGAATTTTTTTTTATGTAAGTAAACTAATATAGAAAAATACCTAGACTAAATCAAACAAATTGAGTCTTTTGGTGAATCCTCACTCCCCGGTAACGGCGCCAAATTTTATGTAGCTTTTATTATGCAATTCAAATTAACACTGTAAGCTACTTTTACTCTCTCAATTAAGAGGTTCAATTGTAGTACTTAGGGATCGAATCAACAGGGAGCGTGGACACACAATAGACTATAGATGTTTAGATTAAGCTAGGCAAACAATTTATTCAAGAAGTAATAGTAGACAAGTAAGCAGGTGACTGGTTTGATGACAATAAGATGAAATAGCTAGATCTAGGGATTTCTAATTCAATGGATTCAAAGACACAAATCAATGATGATAAGGGTTTTATAGATCAAATTCTAAAACTCAAATTCAATAAGCAAATAATCCAACTCTCGCTTGCAATTACTAATCATATGCATATGTTCTATGTTCCAACTCTCGCATGCAAACAAGGATCGAGCGTCGATCGATACCAGTACTTGGGTATCGATCGATGCTACCTCAGACAAGCATTAACACACATATCAATATTTTTCAGTTATATCCCACACCAACTCTGGTATGCGCCTAGATATCTAATTCATATAGGGCTCACGTTTTGTTATTTAATTGCACTCTCGTGCCTCTCCGTTGTCCTATGATTCTCGGTGCAAGTAATCAGTCACACTCTCGTGCTATTCGACTACTATAGATCCTAGTATTACAAGACACCCTGGTGTAGGGATTTATAGATAACCTAGCAATCCTATGACTATCAGTTTGACATTAAGAACATGAAATCCCTAAACCTAACAAGATGATTACTCAGACATGAAAGCAATAACACAAATCATAGTCTGAATAAATACTAGATATGTAAATCAATATAAAACCAAAGGAGTTCCAATCAATCTCTTGAAGGAGAATTGATCTTCTCTCCAAAACTTAAGACAATGAATAAAATAAAGCTTAGCCGTCAACAATAGCTTAGAAAACTCTATAAATTAAGTCTAAACTCGTCCAAGGGTATTCTGGTAAATTGTGGTAGCTTATGGGCTTTAGTCAGCCATAAAACAAGTTGGGCCTGTCTTCTGGGATCACTGTTGATCAACACCAAGGCTTGGGCATCGATCGACACTCATTTATCTTCGTGACAGCTTCCTCCCGCGAGGCAGACAGTCCACTCTTCCGTAACATGGGCATAACTTTAGATATAACTGTAGGATGGACCTCAAACCGGTGGAATTGGAAACATATCTTAAAGCTCTATCTTGTGGATATATAAGAGCTGAATCGCAGTGTGGAAATATCTCCATCTATATATAAACTTTTGACGCATCTGCGCAGTTCTGCATATCAAACAGCTCAAGAATCACCAAAGTACTGCAGAACGTACCTTATCCTATACTCTAAAACATACTTCAAACATATATAATAGACTCTGAATAGGCATATATCATGGCGCAATAGTGGTAAATATCAGGCCATATCAACTCCCGCCAAACTTAACCTTTTGATTGTCTTCAAGCAAACAATGCCTGTGAAAGAGGATTTGAAAAGCGGAGACTCACATAATGTCTAAGTATAACCATCACCCTACTTTGTTGCAACCATATCCAATCAAGTCAATCACAGAGAAACTTTATATACCCTATCCTAGTATAGCAACCATATCCATTCTACCAACAATTTAGCAAATACTAGTTTGACTCACCCCTCTATTGATTTCAATTTTTAGCATAAAACAAAAGGGCAAACTTTACCTTGGGAGTATCGATCAAAGGACACATGGACTCTTACCTCTGCAAGTATCTGAACAACTAGGCTCAAAGTATTCTTTGATTCCTTTCTTCCCCCTTTTCTCTCTGAATCTTTCTAGATCTTAAACTTAATGGACAATGATGCTGATACAGTCCATCTTGTCATCTCATTTTCGATTTTCCTCTTCTTTTCTTCCTTTTTTCTTTTCTTTTCTTTTTTTTTTTTTATTTTTGGGCAAATTTGTAGGCGAATATTGGTGTCATCGGTAATGTACCTATTCCTCACTCCCAACGATGTGTGATCGTTCCTCTGAATTAGAATACTGGGGTCATAGGTAATTTACCACCCCTCTGCATCTCCGGAATTCATCTCAATCTTTGAAGTTGTTAGGTAGATGTTGAGGAGAAAGAGAAGGAATAAAAGGTGCAATGACTTGTACCTACAAATTTGCAGAAGAAATCTGATCCAGTGTATACTAAGCCCCAAAGCAAGCAAATAATGTCAGGATTAGAGTTGGAAATCAGCTTTGATTCCTTCAAACTTTCTAAGCAAGTGTGATATAGTGGCAGGATGATCCACTTTGGTATCTCTAGTAATCTCTGCAGACAATCTTCTAGGAATGGTGCTAACGTGTGATTTTTGAATCTAGGTCAAAACTCGTCCAGGGTATTCTTATCTTTTGTCTTCTGGACTTAGGCTTTTCAGTCGACTGTCTGCAAGTTGGACGTCGATCGATGGCAAGTGTGTAGCATCGATCGACCTTAGTCTTTCATAATTGGTCGATTCCAAGGTTATGTCGTGGATCGACGACAGGCTTGTACTTCGACTCCTCCAATAGTCAGCTACGGATTCTTCTCCTCGAAATGCTCCAAAAGCTCCAAGTATCTCCATTTATCTCCAAAATGTCACTGGACCTGTAAATATTCTAAAACATATCCCAGAAACAAATATCAGCTTCTTCTGCTCCATGATACATAATACCCATTGCTACGTACTCCCTATCGTGGAACCTCGTCGTTCCAGTCAACTAAATCAACTAAATGCATTCACAGAGATAGAATAGGGGAAGATCTTGCATAGCATGTGGTATTCAGATATTTCACTCTGCTTGCTCCTTGAGACTAGATCCACTAGTTCTTCGATGTGTTCCTTCGGATCTTTATGAGGCAAACCCTGAAAACAGTTATGAGCTGCCCAATCATACCATTCACGGCTCAGCATGAGGTCATTTATCTCAGCAACAGCAATGACATCAGGGATCACAGTACCCTGTGCATTAAGTAGTTGTCATGTACTGCTGTGAGGGCGACCTTCTTCGTTTCGTAAGATCCCATTCGCATCAGCTTCAATTCTGAGCACCTCAACATTCTCTGTTTTCCTTCAAGTAGTATCGATCGACGGTGAAGTGTGAGCGTTGATCGATGTCATGATGTTAGTATCGGTCGATGGTGAAGTATTGGTGTCGATCGATGCTCGCTTCCCCTTGTTAGTATTCACTGCTTGGAGTGTGTCGATTGCCCTCGTAGACTTATGGATTGTGCGCGAATCAGCAAGTTCCTTTTTTGAAGAACCCAAAAGTCCTCTCCTCATTTGCTTCTTGGTAGTAAAATGTATGTACTTGAAACACAAGAATTTTGTTTATGTAAGTAAAATAACATAGAAAAATACCTAGACTAAGCCAAACAAATTGAATCTAATGGCGAATCTTCACTCCCCGGCAACGGCGCCAAATTTGATGTAGCTTTTATTATGTACTTCAAATTAACCAGATAAGCTATTTTTACTCTCTCAAATGACAGTTGCAATTGTAGTACTTAGGGATCGAATCCACATGGAGCATGTGCACACAATAGACTATAGATGTTTAGATTAAGCTAGGCTAATAGTTTATTAAAGAAATAATAGTAGACAAGTAAGCAGGTGATTAGTTTGATAACAATAAGATGAAATAGCAAGATGTGGAATTTATCAATCAATGGATTTAAAACACAAATCAACGATGCTAAGTGTTTTATAGAAAAATTCTAGAACTCGAATTCAATAAGCAAGTAATCCAGCTCTCCCATGCAATTACTAATCAGATGCCTAAGTTTTATGTTCCCGCTCTCGCATGCAAACAAGACTCGAGCGTCGATCGATACCAATTTTTGGGTATTGATCGATGCTACCTCAGACAAGCATTAACACACATATCGATAATGTTCATTTATATCCCACACCAACTCTCGTATGCGCCTAGATATCTAATCCACATAGGGATCGGGTTCCGTTAATTAATTTCACTCTCGTGCCTCTCAGTTGTCCTATGATTCCAGGTGCAAGTAATCAGTCACACTCTCGTGCTATTCCACTACTCTAGATCCTAGTATTACAAGCCACCCTGATGAGGGATTTATAGATAACCTAGCAATCCTATGACTATCAGTTTGACATTAAGAACATGAAATCCCTAAACCTAACAAGATGATTACTCAGACATGGAAGCAATAAAACAAATCATAGTCTGAATAACTACTAGATATGTTAATCAATATAAAACCAAAGGAGTTCCAATCAATCACTTGAAGGAGAATTGTTCTTCTCTCCAAAACTTAAGACAATGAATAAAAGCTTATCCGTCAACAATAACTTAGAAAACTATATAAATTAGGTCTAAACTTGTCCAACGGTTTTCTGGTAAATTGTGGTGGCTTCTGGGCTTAAGTCGGCCATGAAAAAATTTGGGCCTATTTTCTGGGATCACCGCCGATCAACACCAAGGCTTGGGCGTCGACTGAGACTCATTTATCTTCTCGACAGTTTCTTCTCGCGAGGCAGACATGCCACTCTTCAGTAAATTGAGAATAGCTTTAGATCGAACCGTCAGATGGACCCCAAACCAGTGGCTTTGGAAAGCTAACTCAAATCTCTATCTTATGTAAAAATATAAGCTCAATCGCACCGTGGGAAGATGTCCGTAAATATATAAATGTGTGACGCATCTGCACTGTTCTCAATCTCAAACAGCTCCAAAGGCACCAAAGTACTTCAGAACGTACCTAAACTTGAAAATACTCTAATACATACTCCAAACATATATAATAGACTCTAAATAGCGCAGATATCATGGCAAAATAGTGGTAAATATTAGGAGCTATCAACTCCCCCAGACTTAACCTTTTGTTTGTCCTCAAGTAAACAAAGCTTGTGAAAAAGGTTTTGAAAAGCGGAGACTCACATAATGTCTAAGTATAACTATCCCCCCACTTTTTTGCAACCACATCATGGAAAGTCAATCACCAAGAAACTTTATATTCCCTATCCTAGTATAGCAACAAGATCTATTCTACCAATAATTTAGCAAATACTGGTCTGACTCACCCCTTTACTGATTTTGTTTTTTTATATAAAATAAAAGTGCAGGCTTTACCTTTGGAGTATCGATCAAAGGACACATGGACTCTTACCTGTGCAAGTATTTGGACAACTAGGCACAAAGTCTTTTCTGATTCCTTTCTTCCCCCTTTTCTCTCTGAATCTTTCTAGATTTCAAACTTAATGGACAATGATGCTGATACAGTTCATCGTGCCATCTCATTTTCGATTTCCTTCTTTTTTCTTCCTTTTTTCTTTTCTTTTCTTTTTCCTTTGCTTTTTTAGAAAATTTGTAGGTGAATAGTGGGGTCATCGGTAATGCACCTACCTCTCTCTTCAAACGATGTGTGATCGTTCCTCCGAATTATAATAGTGGGGTCATAGGTCATTTACCTACCCCTCTGCATCTCCGGAAGTCATCTCAATCTTTTAAGTTATTAGGTAGATGGTGAAGAGAAAGAGAGAAGGGTATCAAAAGTGCAATGACTTGTTCCTACAGACTTGCATAAGGATTCGATTCTGTGTATACCAAGCCCCAAAGCAAGCAAAAAATGTCAGGATTAGTGTTGTAAATCAACTCTGGTTCCTTCAAAATTTCTAAGCAAGTGTGATATAGCTGCATGATGATCCACTTTCGTATCTCTGTTAATCTCAGCTAACAACCTTCTAAGAATGGTGCTAAAATGTGGTTCGTCAATTATAAATATTAATCATCGTCCTCTTCATGACTCAATAAAACTTCTTGAAAAACTTATCTATATATAAAGTAAATAAAGCTCAAAACAAATCAAACAGAATTAGCAAACCTCCCCCAGACTTAAATTACACTTTCCCCATTGTTATCGGCCCTGGATTTGGCTAAGAAAAATTAAATCATAAGTGAATAGCTTAAATAGAAAACTCGATACCTCTCTCTGTAAGAGAGTGTAGATCGATAGTAAGCGTGTGTGGTCGATCGATGGTCGCGATACATTGTCGATTGATGGTGCCTCTATGGTGTCGATCGATGGTGGACTCAAACAATCTACAAAACAAAGTAAAACTTGCAATAAATAGTAGTATAACTAAAACGAAATAAAGACTTACTAAACAGTAGGTTGCCTCCTACTCAGCGCTTGGTTATAGTCATTAGCTTGACTTCTGGAGATCTGATTTTGTTTGGATGAGAAGGAGAACTCGCTCCAGAACAGCACTCAGTGTCCAATGTCTTTAGCTTTATCACCCTTTTTGTGAAAGCTTCCATAAAATCTTCTCCTTTGTCTATCATCTCAGCAATAAAGAGTGCTTGAAGCTTTGCAAATGGCTGAAAGAAGCATCTACTGCGCACTCTTTATTTCCTGACACCATCTGAGAAGTGGGGAATCAATGATAACCGAGGATCTTCCTTGATCCTTTTTCTCTTCTTCCAATTCCTCTTTTTCTTTCCCCTACACTTGTCTGATCTCGTGGTGCCTCCATCAATTAGATTACGAAACAGTTCAAACTCATCCTGCTCTGATCCGTGATGAGTTTTGATCGACGATCAAGTGTTGATGTCGATCGATGTTCCAATGGTGGCGTTGATCGATTCATCAATGATGGTGTCGATCGATGCTGCGACCGATGCACCTTGGTCAACGTCACCTTCATACTTCAATACTCTCTGAGAAACAAGTATATGCTGAAGATAATCAAATACCTCAATGTAGAGATCCATATGCATACTTCCATCTGGTTGAATAGGAAATTCAACCTCAAGAACAGCAATGGGAACCAGCAGCTTCTTTTGTGCAGATATGTGGTCTCTGATGTTTAGAGACAGCAAAGTGTGAGGTCTCAGACTTGTTCATTCTCTCCTCAACTGGTTCTATCTCAACTGTGTAACCTGGTTTGTCCAGTAATAAGTTTCGATCGATATCAGCTGTGTAGTGTCGATCGATATCAGTTGTGTATTGTCGATCGATGCAGTTGGGTGGGTGCAGATCAATGCTAGTTTTTGGTGAAGTTTCCAGATCTATTCTAGAAGTGTGCTGATCGTCATCAAGCTTCTGCTCTGAGTTCTGATGCATATCTTCAAACCATTCTTCTAGCTCCATAGTGGCTTTCCTACTCAAATCCAGATCCCCAAATTTTTTTTATCCTTTGGCTTGGAGAGATCTCCGATGGTGATTTTTCTTTCTCTATCCGGAGCATGATAACAACTTGATACATCGGGGCTCTCCAGTGTCGAGTCTGCAATGATCTGAAGATAACTCGATCTTACGTGGTTGTCGAGTGGCGTAGATCGAAAACCAGGGATAGTGTCGATTGATGTTGAGGTCTTATGGTCGATCGACGTTGAGATCTTAGTGTCGATCGACGCCGAGGTGGGATTGATAATATCAGCTGCTTCTGCTCCACCATACAAAATACCCATTGCTACGTACTCGAGAAGCTGTCGTGGAATATCGTCTTCTTTCTTTATTTGCCAAATTTCAAGCATCTTGTCCCACTTATCGTTGTTCTCTTTTTCTTGAGCTGCGGCAGCTTCATCGAGAAACTCATAAAGAAATGCTCTTTCAATATCATCCCAGCGAGTCAGAGATCGTCGTTCCAATCAACTAAATCAGCTAAATGCATTCCCAGAGATAGAATAGGGTAAGATCTTGCATAGCATGTGGTATACAGATATTTTATTCTGCTCGCTCCTTGAGACTAGACCCACAAGTTCTTCGATGTGTTCCTTCGGATCTTCATGAGGCAAACCATGAAAAGAGTTATGAGCTGCCCAATCATACCATTCACGGCTCAGCCTGACGTCATTTATCTCAGCAACAGCAATGACATCAGGGATCACAGCACCCTGTGCATTAATCAATTGTCATGTACTGCGGCGAGGGCGGCCTTCGTCTCGTAAGATCCCATTCTCATCAGCTTCAATTCTGAGCACTTCAACATTCTCTGTCTTCCTGCAAGTAGTATTGATCAATGGCGAAGTGTGAGCGTCGATCAATGTCATGATGTTAGAATCGGTCGACGGTGAAGTATTGGTGTCGATCGAAACTCGCTTCTCTTTTCTAGCGATCACTGCTTGGAGGGTGTCGATTGCCCTCGTAGAGTTATGGATTGTGCGCTAATCAGCATGTTCATTTTTTGAAGAACATAAAATCCCTAAACCTAACAAGATGATTACTCAGACATGGAAGCAATAACACAAATCATAGTCTGAATAAATACTAGATATGTAAATCAATATTAAACCAAAGGATTTCTAATAAACCTGTTGAAGGAGAATTGATATTTTCTCCAAAACCTAAGATAATGAAGAAAATAAAGCTTAGTCGTCAACAATAGTTTAGAAAACTATATAAATTAGGTTTAAACTCGTCCAGGGGTATTCTAGTAAATTGTGGTGGCTTCTTGTCTTAAGTCAGCCATAAAACAAGTCGGGCCTGTCTTTTGGGATCACCATCGATCGACACCAAGGCTTGGCCGTTGATCGACGCTCATTTATCTTCTCAACAGCTTCCTCTCGTAAGGCAAACAGACCACACTTCAGTAAATTGGGCATAACTTTAGATATAACTGTCGGATGGATCTCAAACCGGTGGCAATTGAAAGCTAACTCAAAGCTCTATCTTGGGTCTATCGTACCGTGGGAAAATCTCCATCCATATATAAACTTCTGATGCATCTGCGCAGTTATGCATCTCAAACAACTCCAAAATCACCAAAGTACTCTAGAACATACCTTAACCTTGAAATACTCTAAAAAATACTCCAAACATATATAATAAACTCTAAGGAGGGCTGATTTCATGGAACAATAGTGGTCAATACCAGGCCCTATCATGGGTCCTGACATACCCAATCATATCCTTCAGGGCTCAGCTCAAAGTGATTCATCTTAGACACATCAATCACATCAGGGACTACAACACCTTGTGCATGAATCAGTTATCTTACATTATTTCAATTGCGAAGTTCTTTGTTTGTAAGATCTCATTCTCATCAATACTCCGTATGAGAACTTCAACCATCTATGTCTTCCCTCAAGAATTGTCGATCAACACTGGATGAGTGTCTTTTTATACTTGGTTTTCTAAGCTTTCGATCGCTGCTTTGAGGGTGTCGATCGATAATGTCCTCTTAGACTTATGGATCGCGTGTGAATATGAAGGCTCCTTATTTTGAAAGACTCAAAAAGCCTCTTCTCATCTGTTCCTAGTAATGAGATATATGTACATGAAACATCAGAAAAGAAAAATAGAATAAGTAAAACTAATATTAAAAACCTAGAAGAAATCATACATCTAGTCTAATACTGATCAGAGTCCCTACCAATGGTGCCAAATTTGATGTGTTCAAATTAACCTAAAGTAACTCTCTCAAATAAGAGACTGATTGCAGTACTTAGGGACTGTATCCACAGAGACTTGACATTTAACACAATAGACATATGGCTATAAGATTAGGCTAGCCAATATAATAGAAAAATTAAATAAGCAATAAATAGAATCAGTAAATAATAGAGAGTTGTCAACAATATAGAAAGGGTGTTATACTTAGGGCTTCATTTAAGTTATCAGAACTCCAATCTATAGATGCTAAGGGTTTGATCCTAAAACTCAAATTTAATAGTAAGATATACAGCTCTCGTTGCGGGTCTAATCAGATGACTAAGTCCTATGTTCCAGCTGTCGCATGTGAACAAGGAATGAGTGTGGATAGATACTTCCTTAGACAAGCATTAATGTCCTAAACGATATGTTCACTAGGTTAATTAAACTAGCCCTCGCATGCGCGTACCAACCTAGTTCATCAGAATTATCTTGAGGAGTTGGACCCACTCTCGCGGTAGTCAATTATCCTAAGTTCATGGTTATAGTTAGCTACTCTAAAACACAAGCGTTAGACCAATTCTGGAAAGGACACAATAAATCACCCTAGCAAATCCATTTTTTAGAAGTTCATCAAAACCCTATAAAACTGTAAACCTAACAAGGGATTTACTCATACATGATAGATTAAACAAAAACCATAAATGAATAGATAAAATTGAAATCAATAATAAAATCAAAAGAGTTCCAAGGGGACTCTGAAGGATTTCCTCTATTCTCTCCTAACCTAACAGAAAAGCAAATAATATAAGCATAGCCTCAACAATGGCTTAGAAAACATATATATAGTGTTAGGTAAAGTCCTAGGATTTTCTGTAAATAAGGGAAGCTTTGGAAAAAAGTTGCAATTCTTGAAATTTCACTAAAACACGTCGATTTTTTCTGATTTGGAGGAGTGTCGACCGACACTAGTTGATTCTCGATTACTTCCTCTCACGAGTCAGACGGACCAATCTTAAGTAAAACGGGCATAACCTTTGTTACAGCATCATGATTGCCTCAAATTAGTAGCATTGGAAATCTAATTCAAAGATTTATCGCATGCCAAAATATGTGCTCAATCGCACCATGGGAAGGCTTCCATCGATAGCTAACTTCTGATGCTTCTCCACAGCTCTGCATCCCAAATAGCGCCAGAATCTCCAAAATTCTCCTAAACGTATACGAACCTTGTATAACAGAAAAAAACACCAAAACGGCTCCAAACACATATAACAGACTCTAAAAAGGACATATACCATGGCCTAAAAGTGGTAAAAACAATGGTATACCACAGACCTTGCTTTTCTAGGTTGCATATTTTGTTTTGATTTGCTTACTTCGCAGGAGTGAGAACTCGAGATGAGACTCCAGAAGGTAGGGGTTCATCGTTAGAGGAACAAATAGTTTCAGGTCTGTAGTACGAGAGGGAGACTAGGGCATTCCGGCCGAGCCAGTGACAGTGGTTGTTTACACTAACGTCGATCAAGAGAGGGGCGGGAATCTCCACCGGCTTCGTTGGTGATAATCCTTGTCTTGATGCACCTGGCTCCGCTCTTGCCGCTCAAAGTACGTCGAGGGCCTTATTGGAGAGTGTCGTGTCGAAGAGCTTGAGTTTGGCTTTTCCAAGGATGCAAGAGGTTCTCCCATCGACTTAAACTCCAGATGGAGCTGCCTTCGGTTGAGGCTGACTCAAGCCATGCCGTCGCCCGACGATCCTTCTTCTTGGGTGTTCTCTTACACCGAGAGTAGTCCGTTGATCAAGGATCCAGAAACTTGGCTCTTCTGGGGAGGAAGATGAGGTCTCGGGATTGTATCCTTCTACCGCTTGTAACATGGTGGAATGGAGGCTTACATGAAGATGGCTGTCGTGAATGCCAAGGTAATGGTCTCTGTACTTGTCTTGGTTCCTTAATCCTGTAAGTGATCGCATATCTTCTCTTTATGCTTGGTGTAGGCAATGGAAGCGAGCTACGAGTTCACTATTGTGATGGAGTGGCGTCTCACTGATATACCGAGCAAGGCAGAGATGGCCGGATATCTTTCAACTATCCAGCGACTTGTCTTAGCTAAAATGTGTGGCGGCTAAGGACCAGGAGAGGGTCATTAAGATCGGTGGGCTGTCAATGAAGCTGGAGGTCACGGTACGTGAGATAACTGTTTCCATAAAAGACTTTGTTGCGATAGATGAGAAGTGTCGGCGATCATACGCATGTCTTGATTGGGCGATCTGTAGGGCTTGTCGTTAGAAGTTTCATGGTGTTGTGAAGGAGTACGAAGGGATCCTAAGAAAGGTGAGTGAAAAATTCGAGAAGAAGAAAGCCGAGGCGGCAGCGGAAAGGCGCTTGCAAGAAGTGACGGCTAACATCAAACTCCTTGATTATGTTGTAGAGTCCTTCCCATTTAGTTCCTAGATTTCTGGATCCCCGTTCTCTTGTATTTTTGTATACATTACGTAATACCAGGTCTCCGAGGGTGAAGACGCGGTCTCTTTTTAGAGTCGTAGTAGCGGGACGCGACATGTTAATAGCAGTTTTGTATGTATATGGAGGCTTTTTCACGTTTCTCTTTGTTTATGTCAAGTTGGTTGATTAGCATCTATTCGTTGAGTTCTGTGTTTGCTAGGCATATTGTCCGGCGCTGGCTTGGTACTTCGACCTCGACTGGGATTATTGGTTCGACTCCGTAAGAGAGGGAGAAAGGGGTTTCTTGGGTTGATTTGTAGGGTGTTGTTTGGCATGTCAATGACTCTGTGTAACTCCTCGCTCCACCTTCGTTTCTTGAGATCGAGTCTCTTTTTGAGTTGTTCATTATCGTTTTGTTTTTCGGCTTCGGTGGGGCTGTTTCCTTGGGGGTATCAAGGATTTGAGGTTGTTAGTCTAATCTTCCATGTTTTGTAGAAGTCGGTGAATTTTTTTTGATCTGTTAACGGTAACGATTTCGTAAGGTAGGCTATGCCTGTAGTAATCCTCCTGAAGGGGTAAAATGGTCGAGATGCACAAGTTGAAATTTGGAGACATGCTTTTGGGTATCAAAGAATGATGTGGAATGTTGAGTTTTGGTCATAAAAACCTGACATGATTAGGAGAAAATAGAAGAATTTAGAAGTTTTGATGTACGAGTTGGTTAAAGAATTGATTGTGGGTGAATCATGAGTCGATTAAGTAACTCGACTATAGTTACACAATGTGATAGATTGCTCAGAAGGACATTTTGGAAGAATAACATTTTTGGAAGCACGAGGTTTTAGAAGCAGACATTTTCGAAGCACGATGTTTTCGGAAAAAATTAGTATCAATAAAAATTATGATGAGAACATAATAAGTCAAACGAAGGACGGGAATTAATCACGAAAGGAAAACCCAAAGTTAGCTAAAAACAATAATTTCGGTATTATGGAAATTTTTCGAGCTAAAACCCAAACGTGAGAGAGAAAGCTAAAATGAAAGCAAGAGTTTCGAGTTTTTTCGAGAGTTTTAGAGAGTTTTTGAGGTCTGTTTCTCTACCAATTTTGAGTCAGCGCTTAGGGAAGGTTATATTCATCTGAAAATCAGTCAAGTGAAGATTAGCTCAGGTGAAGATACGTCTATTCCAGTCCATTCAAGATGTCAGCATTATGTTTTGGCTAAGCCCTCTACGATCAACCAGCTGCTTCTCGTCTAGAACACTGTGAGTTAGTTTGTTTGAGTTCCACTTGGAACTTAGGATAGTTTTGTGAGTTTATTATGCTTGAATTTAGTTTGGAATTCAGAATAGAGTTATGTTTGAGTTTCACTTGGAACTTAGGATAGATCGAATATTCATATAGAGTAGAATGCTCACGTTATTGCATGCTAGAGTCCTTTGGGTTATTTATTAGCCTGAACTCAGTTTAGCATAGCCTAAGCTGAGGTGAAATCGAATTGAGACTGATTTAATAACCTGACTTGGACTAGGGCTAGAATGCATCATATTTTCTATTCTTTCGTGTTATATGGTTGAGTGTAGGTTCCTGTTATCTTTAAATATAATTTCTTAGCAGGAGGCGGACTATCTAGGTAGCGGTTTGATTGAGTTGATTGTAAGTTAGATTAGTTAAATGCTTGCTTAAATAATCTTGTTGATTGAGGTTAGCATCTCTTGGTAAGGGAGTGACTAACAGGTTCAGTTGTTATTTGTTAAGTATTGTTGTTTATTTGATTAGATGTTGGTACTAGGGATCCTAGGCCATATAGGCCGAATTACTGGTACTAGTTGTTAATGTTGTAGAGTCTAGAGTCTAGTTAGGATCTGGAACTCTAGCCTTAGGTTAGGTTCGGGATTGTGTTTGTGTTGAGTGTGTGCCATATAACATGTGCATCACCCGCCCATGTTAAGCATGTTTAGGGGAACATATCATTAGTGTCAACACTTTAAATTATAGTAATTTTTAGAAGCGTTTTCCTTTTGACACATTAGCTTTTCTAAAAAGACTTCTAGTAATCACACGTCATGTTATTAGAGTAAGCATATTAAATGGTTTTCTTTAAAAATGCTTATTTTTAATATATATATAGGGGATCCTTTTGTTAAGAACATATTTATAGATTGATAACCCAAAGTCAGCACGGATTCCGACGCCAGCAGCTTCTCAGCTCGCCGGTGTCGCCGTTTCTTGCCTTGTTATTCTTCTTGCTTTCATGTTTTTCTCTTTTATGCTACTATGCTTCATGGATCTCTCGAGGTCTTTCTTTTTGTGGTTCTCTCTGCCGTGGATGGCTTCGTTCATTGTTGTTGCTAACACACCAAAGCCCTCTGGATTCTGGTTCTCACTTGTAAACCTCTTCAGGCATTACTAACTGCTCTTGTTTCAGATCTATGTTTGACTACTTGTGCGTGTGGCTCTCCATATTTATCCTGGTTGTTTGATCTGAAACATATTCTCTCTGACCATATTGTTGGGTTCAAGGTACTCACTAGTATTTCCTCTTTGCCTTGTTCTATTACCCTGATTTCAGTTGTAGATATTGTCACCGGTGTTTGTGGGTCCTACTTATATTTAGAAGACCAGAGATGGAGTCAAAAGACCTTTCTCCATCTCTATCCCAACAGAGATTTATCTTGATAGTCATCCCCTATGTTTTAACGAGGAATGTGGCCCTTCTCCGACCTGTCTCACTAGTCATTTGAAATCTTCATGTTCACCGCGAGCAAGTTCTGCGAGCTTCGATTGCTGGGGTCTCCCACTGTGAACACCACCTGCAGCTGTACACACTGAAGATTTCTCATCCTCTCTAAGCTTGTTAGTCTTCATTGACCTAAGGCTAGACTCTGTTTCGGGTAAATTCTCTTGGTTCCAACACAGTAATGTTGAAACAAAAAGTTTCGGCATGTGTTCAGTTATTTTCTTCAAGGAATCTATTGTCCTCTACTAGTCTATGTGAAGCCAGTAATATAGGATCTGAAGGTTATACTTTACTACTTGGTGCAATCTCTGGAGGATTTCCAATTTTTTCAAGCATAACTCACCATCGAAGTTCAATTCCAGCAAGAGAAAACAACAGCCAAGATCTATTATTAAGTTGGTGTCTATCAAAGCTTGAAGATTGGAGTCACTTAGCACTTTTCTCGATTAAGGCTAGCAAAAAGTCCTCGTATCAGGGCTATGAGAGATCACTTTCAATCATCCTATGCTTTTTAGGAGTGACAACCTCCATCGAAATGCCTCTTTGTGAGAAGGACTCTAGTAGCTTACTTGTATGTGGCACCTTTGATATTTCCTTTCGACTGTTTATAAAGCTTATCTAAGCTTGTATCTCTATCTCTCTATTGCCTTATACTTAATGTATCGATTAGGATCGCACATCGATGTTCGGATGTTGTATTTATCTTTGTAATCGGCTAAGTTTTATGAATGAAAAAATGATTGAGATATAATTTATTATCCCTAGCCACTTATTGATTTTTTTTATATTGTTTCTTATAAAATCTGAATCATTACATATAAGTTTTTGTACACAACGATTGAATGAATTTATGAGGTGCTATTGAATTAGGCTGTAATAAGGGAAATTTGGGATCATAACCATAGTAGGGTGAAAATGAAGTTTATACACGTAGCAAAGGAAGGGCTTTGGTATGTTACATATTATTTTGATTTTGGAAAAAAAGTTGTCATTTCTTGCGTGTGAAAACTGTTAAAGCTTGACGTGTTTAATTCTAGGCCACCGAAGAGATTTCTTTCTCAGAAACAAAACTCTGAACACTGAAACCGCATCAGATCTGTTCACGTGAGGCGATTGTGAGATATAATTGTTGGAGAAGAGAAAGAGAGAGTTTCAGAGAAGGGTAGACGAAAGCAGGCAAGGTGGGTCAAGAATTATGGGTTGTTAAGCATTTTCGTCGAAATAGACATTGTAAATAAGTCGAAAACGGGTTTGATTTTTAAGATATCGTAGAAGGGGTTTTACAGTGACTATATGAATAAGGTAATCTAACATTGATTTTGAAATCTTTCCCCTTTGCTCTCATTTTTTCTGTGGCACCAGAAAAATGAGAGTTTTATTTTCCTGTGGCTGTTGTTTATTTGGGGGGGGGGGAATGTATAATCAAGGTTCTAGGCTGTGAGTAGGAGATAATGATGTATGTTGTAACCGCACATAGTATACTATATGAACTAGTAAAATGGTTTAGTAGCGACTGATTTTGTTGTACGGTTTAAAAATGAATACTTATACTCTAATGTTCTTATAGATAGGATTGATTAGTAAGATCTCAGTGTCCTTGTTAGCATTCTCTTTGCTTGTGAATGGTGTTGCGAAGCATTGTTGTAGCTTTAAATATCCAGTTTAAATGAATTAGAATTGCAATGATTATACTATTCATAATCCATAATAGTATAATATTCATGTTTTGTGCATATAAGAAGATGTTTTTACGCACTTCAGGTCTTTCTTGCTGCAGTTATAGGATGGAGGAGTTAGTCTTGCATGAGCAGTTGTATGAGACAATTAAGAACCATCATGCTGGAAATGCAAAAACAACTATTTTAATTTACGATGGATCAAGGTAATAAAACTAGCCTTTTTCAGATGTTAATCAGGAGCAGTTGGTGCAGTCTTAGTTCAGAAAACAAAATTCTGATTGGGACGCATACATTTTCTATTTTCTTTGTCCACCTGTTATTGTCTCGATAGTTGGTGACACATAAGAATTCTGAGCTATGGTGGCTTTTCGTTAGGAAGCCAATCCGGTATGAGATTAGGGAGTTCAGTTTAGTTACCAGACATTATTCTGGAATATCTAAAACTAATGGTTTCAGAGTATAGTTTGGCGAACAAGCAAATAAAAGGAAAAGGATGGGATGAAACTAAAAATGGCTCCTATTAAGGTTGTTATGTACATTAACGTTCTGTAGATGTAACACTAACATTGCACCTCCAAATTGTTTATGTCATTGTGAAACACACTAAAGTGAACGGTCAATATTTTGTGTCTAGGTTACCATACTATCTATGTTACCTATAGTACAATATATTTCACTTAGTTTCCTGATTCGTTGTGTCTTGTTCTCATTTAATTATTGTCACCAAATGCATACCTTTTCAGAAAGTATAAAAAAATGTTATTGCCAACTTTAATTTCTAATCTTACTATGCACTATGTAGAGCCACCAAAAGGCTTGCACTTGTACTTGGTTTTCTAATTGGGGCCATGTTTGTAATACGCAGCGCCGTGTCAGACATATGCAGTTCTTATGTGTTTCTTCTTTCATCAACCTAAACATTCGTGTTGTATCACTCCATTGTATGACAATACTATATGATGTATAGTATAGTAACATTTCTTATATATTAGTCTCATGTCTATTTTACGAAACAAAGAGGTACATTTGTAATGTGACATAGTAAAAAAACTTTCCTTATTACATTTTTAATATAGTATAAAAGTCAACTGGCATACATAACAGTTAGTTTATATATTGTTTTTCTATATTAGATTTCACCAGTTTGGACCTTATAAGTTTACTAGTTGTAGACTTTGTTTCTTTTGGCGGCAACTAACACATTCTTGCAACCGATAAACCCAAGTGTGATTAGTTCTTGTACATAACATTGTCAAATAAATAGGTCATTTGTTTTCATTTGACAATACTATATTGTAATTCTATAGTATAAGAATGGTGTTTTGTGCTGCCTAGGGTGATACTATATGGCATGTGCCAGCGAATTGTTTCACATTGTGTCAGTACGTCTCTAATATAGCACAGTACTCCAATTTCACCAGTTCTATCATAATTCTTTCTTGCATCCGGCAATACATTCACCCAACACCTAGCTTCCATATGTTATACATCCTTCTACAACAAATATGCAATTGAAACCATATGAACCTTCATGGTGAGCTCATCTGCTTCTACTGACCATACTACATTATATGTCGTATAGTATAGTGCTGGCTTTTATTTAAGATAGTAATTTAAGTGTATAAATGTTTACTTTAATAGAGGATATAATGAAGACGAGCCACATAAAGTAAGGGGCGAGAATTTATCCTTTTAAAATTAAAAAATGTTTATGTTATAATAAAAATGTGACAAAAAGGAAGAAAGAAAGGGAGCACATGTTTTTTACTTTCCTTCGTCATCGCACGCACACGCGTTAACATGGACAAAATTGGAAAAGTTGAACTTTAATTGTCCTATCCGTTCTTTGTAATTATAATAGGCCTATATTCTTAACTTTCTTGCCTTTAATGAATATTCAGCAAAATCACCCTTGTAATAATTCAACGGATATTTAGTAACTTAATGATTAAAATTTGCTTATGTTTGATTTTATTTGGATATATCTTTTGATTCATTTTTAAAAGGGTTTTGTATGTATATAAAAGACAATTGATTGGTTCAGTTTCTCTAGTAAGACTTTGTTTATCTAAAATTTATATTAGTCATATGTTTAGTTGTGATATAGATCTCGAATGCTTTGTTGTGGATGCCCCTTTAGTCTAGCAGTTTCATTAAGGGTTCAATAATGCTTCTAAACCATGAACATGGGGTTTAAAATCTAGAGAATGCAAATTGTGCATATTATGAATAAAAAAGTTACAAGAGATCTCAACATGGTGCAAAGCGTATGGTCGTACATGGAACTCATTGGACGGCTCAGCATGGTGCAGTCAGACGTGAATTCTCATAGGACTATTAGAATTATCTATGTAACATTTTCACAGACTGTAATAGTTTGATTATACAGATGTTAAAAAATGCTTTGGTGTTATTAACTGATGTTATATATTTAATTGTTGATTGATAACAAAATTGACTTTAACTTAACCGGGTTCGCGTAGTTTATGTTGGTTTGGTGATTTGGTTCATGGCCAATACATGATGTGAACAAAATACAATCACCTTTGGTTTTCGTATCACAATCATCGCCTCTATTAAGATCAGAGCACAAAACAAGACATTTGTTGATTTCAGTATATTAAAATCAACTTTTAAAACGGGTTCAATTGAAACATTGAGTAGTACTATTATACCTGATGTAACCATGGTTGATCCAGATGACTATGCAACAAAGGATAAACTGGGATGGCTGAATGGAAAGCTTAAAGAGGAATCTAAGGTTGGAATGGAGAATGCTGAGCTTATTTCTCATCCATGTGACTATGAAAAACATCTCAAACAAGCTGGAAAAGATGTGGATCAGATTCATGAACGAGATTAGACTTTTCTCGGCCGAAAAGAAAATCACAAACCAAGAAATTGAAGGAAGAAATGGATTGCTTGGTTTAGAATGCGCCAGAACCAAACCAGGTCGAAATTCAAGTGAAGAAGTCAGCCAAAATAAATAAAAATTTAGTTTTCAAGACAATTTTAGTTTTTATTAAGTTTTTCTCAGTTTTCTGCAATTTAGGACTTTTCAGTTTCCTTCTTTTTCTACTTACACTCATATGTTGCAGACAGAAATTTCATTCACATTTTTTTATCAAAAACTACTTCCGAAACTGTGAATCATTTGTTTATCTTTGAACATCGATTGCTAAAGAGTTCATTCTCTGAATGCATAACTTGTCTTTGATTATATTCTGAGTTCATTCTCTTTATCAAAGACACATCTACACAAGTGTTTGATCAACCCATCGATCTACACTGAAGAGTCACCTCCATCTCTACTTCTATCCATCATTCATCACCATCAATCACTGATCATCAATCAAACCAGTGATCATCCTTTACAGATCAGGGAAAAACGGATCCTTGCCAATCAAGGGTTCATCAAGTGGTATCAGAGCAGATTTGAAGGCTCTTGATCTAGGGTTTGATTGTACAAACCTTCTGACTTCTGTTTCTTTTTTGGAATTTGTTTCTTTTCTTTGGAAAGTCTCTGCAGTTTGTTCTTCTATGTCTATCTGTTGTACTGCAAGAGGGCCAACCAGATTAAAAAAACAATCAAAAGAAAAGTTGAAGAGAAATCCAACTTGGCTGAGGAGAAATCCAGTATGGCTGAGGAGAAATCCAGCCCTGGTGGTAAAGCCTCTTGCAAACAAAAATCTTGCAATATGTCAATCTATTTCTTCTGTTTTGGGGTTGGGGTTTGTTCTCTAAAGGTTTAATCTTTGTTTGTTACTGAGCTACTGGATTCACAGAGAGAAAAAAATCACAAAAAAACTTGAAAGAAACACAAGAGGGAAGTGAGGCTTTGGCTATTTGTTACTGTGCTAATTTTCTTGTTGAGTTTCTTAACAGGAAACCATGGCTGGAGATGTCAGTAAAAGAAAGGAGGAACCAACTGTGACATTGAATAAATTGCAGATGGAAGCAATGATGTCTGAGATAATGAAAAGAATGAAAAAGACTGATCCATTTCAACAGAAACATGCTGATGATTTCTTTGGTAATGTTTTATAGGTTCTTAAGGAGGTTAAGATCAAAAGGAGTAGCAGAATACCATCTTTCTATGACAAAAACGACCAAGATAGCTACTTCGAGTGGGAGCAGAAAATGGAACTTGTCTTTGATGGCCAAAACTACTCAGAAAGAAAGAAGGTTAGATTGGTTACCACAGAGTTCTGTGGTGATGCCATTCAATGGTGGGATCAGCTTGTTACTACCAGAAGAAGAACAGGAGAAACACAAGTTACATCCTGGGTTGAGCTGAAACACGTCATGAAGAAACACTTTGTTTCTGGTAACTGCAACAGAAAACAACTAAGACATGCCAAAGAGGAGACAAGAAATTGCCATGATCATGATCACCCAAGAAAGTCTCAGTCACATAAGAAAAGAAGGCCAGACCCACGTCCTCTCTCAAGAGTCAGTGAGCCATTGTGTTCTAAGATGGAATCAGCTATCCAAAACCTAAAAACAGAGCCATCTAAGGTAAGTAAAGAACCGGAGACAGAAAATGAGTTATCTCTTTTCTCTCCTCAGTCTGAACTTGTTGTCAATAAAACCTGTGATGAAATAACTTATCTGGAACCGGTACAACTGAGTAGCGTTGTTTTAGTGTCTCAGTTCTCAGAAGAAAACCCAGCAGGGGAAGTACAAAAGAGTTCACCACCAGAAGAAGAGTTGGAGCAGCCAAACAACATTGAAGCAGAAACAGATGCTAAGTCATTCTCTTTGGACTCTCAAGAGCACTGTAAGGATCTTGATATGGTTAATTCTCTGGATGAAACATTTGTTATGGTTAGTTCCAGTGATGTAAAACGTTTTGTTCGAAAAAAGTAAAAGAATTTTGTGTTTCAAACTCAGTTTTTGATAACATGATTAATTCTTTTAAAGTGTTTGAACCTGATAAACTCTCTGATCAAAAAAGTTTCTGTGTGTTAATGACATCAAATTTGGTCATGTTTTGAGTCTTGAGCAGTTTATGAACAATAAAATAATTTGTGATCTTCCTGAGAAGACATTACGGTTTTTTTGAATCAACCTACTCTCTTTGTTAAAAAATCATGTGATTCATTTGCTAGTCTTGAAGGAAATAGTTTTGTTATGAGCTTTGCTAAGCATGAACTGATCACTGCTGATTTATTTGCATATGATTATGCTTTGAACAAACCTAGAAAGTTGCAGGAACAGAAATAGCTTAGGACTGAAATTGAGTTCGATCATGAATCTGTTTTGAAACCTGTTCATTCTTGTTCTGAAACTGATAAATTTTGGTTTGTTTGGGATCATGCTTGAAGAATGATGTTGTCTGGGCTTTGATGATATATTAGTGTACAACACATTCTTTGAAAGTCATGCTAAAGTGAGACATGTGCTAACTGATTCTGAATCTGATCTTGAACATAGACTTTTGTATTATGAACCTGAACAAGTTAGGCACATTTTGAAGATGTTCTATGGTATATCATGCCTTGAAAACATTCGGCTTTATAACACTTTCTTTGATAAACATGCTGAACCTTGGTTAAGTAATTCTCAGTTTGAACTTGATCTTTTGTGTTCTGAATCTCATAGACTTGAGCTCGTTTTGAAGTTGTTCTTTAGGAACTATGCTATCACGTGCCTTGACACCATTCTGGTGTACAACACTTACTTTGATAGGCATCATGATGATCTGAAACGTGTGCTACATGTTCTAGGAAAAGGAACTTTGGTTTCTGATCTAAGCAATTGCATGTCTTGCACATATAATTCTGGATATCTAGTCTATATTTGAGTGTTCAGGAACAACATGTTAAGTATCAAAGGAGTGTAAAGAACGATAGCATAGACCATTTTTACCAGCCTGCGATTTGGAGATGGAAGTACTTGAGGAAAATGGCCTCAGAACTCCAAGGAAGTTTCTATCCAAAACCTTACTTTGATCTTGCTTACATGTTTCTCTTCTTGATCATATGTCTAGTGTCTTACCTGTTTGCTTTTGATGTAAGAGATACAGATCTGAAGACAAATATTTTCAAAGGAGGAGGGGATGATGTAACCATGGTTGATCCAGATGACTATGCAACAAAGGATAAACCGGGATGGCTGAATGGAAAGCTTGAAGAGGAATCTAAGTTTGGAATGGAGCATGCTGAGCTTATTTCTCATCAATGTGACTATGAAAAACATCTCAAACAAGCTGGAAATTATGTGGATCAGATTCATGAACGAGTTTGGACTTTTCTCGGACCAAAAGAAAATCACAAACCAAGAAATTGAAGGAAGAAATGGCTTGCTTGGTTTAAAATGAGCCAGAACGAAACCAGGTAGAAATTCAAGTGAAGAAGTCAGCCAAACTAAATAAAAATTGAGTTGTCAAGACAATTTTTGTTTTTATTAAGTTTTCTCAGTTTTCTGCAATTTAGGACTTTTCGGTTTCCTTCTTTTCTACTTAAACTCATATGTTGCACACAAAAATTTCATTCACATTTTTTTATCAAAAACTACTTCTGAAATTGTGAATCCTTTGTTCATCTTTGAACATCGATTGCTAAAGAGTTCATTCTCTGAATGGAAAACTTGTGTTTGATTATAATCTGAGTTCAATCTCTTTATCAAAGACACATCTACACAAGTGTTTGATGAACCCATCGATCTACACTGAAGAGTCACCTCCATCTCTACTTCTATCCATCATTCATCACCATCACTCACTGATCATCAATCAAACCAGTGATCATCCTTCAAAGATCAGGGAAAAACGGATCCTTGCCAACCAAGGGTTCATCAATACCAAACCGCTATACCAGCTCTATTTACATGTCTAGTATTTTTCTAAGATGTACTTTAGATATTGCTCATATAACTGCTATACTGGATCTATTTAAACCATTCGTATCTAGATTCAACTTCTGAGCCTTCTACTTCTAAATCGTAACTGAATAACCTTTTAATCTTCTCTTTCACTCTGATGGTCCGACTAATTTTGATATCTTTAATTCTGTAATCTCCACACAGAGAAGTTTTTGTTCGATTTTCTTTACGCTTAGAAAACCTTTCAACTGTCGAATATTGGAGACATAAACTGATGGAGTATCGTGCGCCATTGTTTTCAAAGCTTTATTCGAGAACATGTAGCTCATCTGAAACTGATTTCTCAACTCCTACAAGTTCTTCGTGTGTTGTTTCTTCATCTATGTGCAGACCTTAATTTGATTGTTGTAACATTAATACTGGCATGGCAAATAAGAGCTGATGAAATTAGAGCTGATGACATGAAAAATTGGGAAGCCACACAAACACATAACTCAGCCTAAGTAAATCAACCATCAAGTACAATTTAAGTCAGTCGCAACATGAATACTATTTCAGTGATGAATCATCTGCTAATAAATCAGCCTTAATTAGGCTGGAAAAAATTAAGTTAGTCGTACCGTCTGACAAATCAGTCGTCATATTAATGCTATTGTAGTAACTAATCTTTCGCTAATAAGTCAGCTGTAATTAGATTGATTTTATTGTTAATCCAACTAATTATGGCTGATTATAGGTAAATCAGCCGTAACTATCTCCCATAAGTCATCTGTAAATTTAATAATTCAGCCAGCCGATGATCATCAAATCAACCGGAGAAACAAAACTTAGCTGTGTCTTATTGTCAACTAAAACAAATTTTTGACAAATCAGCCCGCCAATGTATAAATCAGCCGTAACTTGTGTTCTTAAGTCAACCGTTATCTCATAATCAGCTAGATTTCTATAAATCAGCCGTCACTAATGGCTGATAATGTTTGTAACTAAGCCCATATCTCATAAGTCAGCCCATATCTCATAAATCAGCCATTTCGATGGAGGATTTATGTGTAAATCATCCGCATTGTTTAGCTCATCCACAATGTAACGATAACTCAGTCGTTAATACAGTCGTAGCGCTTTACGTTTGAGTTCATTAATCACGTCAACTATTTCCTAGGCGCCAATTTTTTTGCTTACATGATATTATAAAGAAATAAATATTTGTAATTACGTGTTTTTGTCAAAACAAAACAAAAGGGGATGTTGGGTATTATAAAAATGCTAGTAATAAAAAAACATTTATATGGTTATCATCATATTACCTAATTTGTTTGTTTTTTTTGTTAACTTCCCTTATATTAATTACTTTTCATGGTTTATTATTATTATTTAGTCGTTGGTGGAATGAACCCTTTTCTTGACAAAACAAAATATGGATTAAATGTTGCTGAAAGGAACCCTTTTCTTGACATCAGAAATTTAGTTCAATATTTACATTAAAATAAATTTGAAACTTAAACATTTCTGATATGTTAAAATTAACTTCAAGAGCTACTTTCTCAAATAAGAGGTTCAATTTTGTACTTAAGAATCATCCACAGAGACTCTGAGATTAACAATAGATATATTGTTTTCGAAATAAAGCTAGAAAGTAATTATTGAAAGAAGTAAACAGAAAAAAAATTAAGTGTTGTAAATTATCAAAATGAGATAAAGCTAGATTTAGGTGAACTCTCAGGTGTAATAGATAAGGAAATGAAATGTGTCATCAAGGATGTATTGAAGAATACTTCTTGAATTCAAACTCAAGTTATAATCAATAAACTTTTGTATGCAAAGATTTTCTAATGTCTAAACGTACGACTCCAACTCCCGTATGTAAATCCTCGGGGAGTGTCGATCGGCACTAGCATATGAGTGTCACGAAGATGTTTGAAAAGTTCTTTAACCACCTAGAGAAACTATCTTATGAGCCTCGTCAATTAGATCATCATTGTTTTAATTCAAGTAAAAGACCAAGTCTCACTTGTGCCAATCACTCCTAGGAACTAAGTTTAAGGTGATTAATCCTAAGCTTAGCTAAACATTAAAAAACCTTTGAAGAACCATATCTCTAACAATGAAATTACTCAGACAAAATCATAAAGAGCGAAATAATAGTCTAAATAAATTGCATAGAATATAATAGAAAGAGTAGAGAAATAAAGTAGAAAGCATATGAGTTCAAAATCTTCTCTCAGAAGGTGTTCAAATATCCCTCTCTCTCTATCAGCCTGAGCTCTCTCCTCTAGAATAATATGAAACACAGCCGTCAACATTGAATTAACAAACATAATATAGATCAAAAACCCATCAGGGGGCTTCTTTGTAAATATATGAAACTTTGGGACTAAACTGCAATTCTTTGAAGTTGATAAAAACTCGTCGGACACTGTTCCAGAAGGGTGTCGATCAACACCAAGGGGTTGATGTCGGTCAACAGCTTTCTCTCACGCGTCGACGGACCAGTCCTCAGTAAAATGATCATAACTTTAGATCTAACTGTCAAATGGACCTCAAATCAGTGGCATTGGAAAACTAACTCAAAGCTCTATCTTATGTCAAAGTGGAAAGGTCTCTATCCATAGCCAAAACTTTGACGCATATATGCAGTTTTTTATCTCAAATAGCTCAAGAATCTCCAAGGTTCCCCAATACGTACCTGAACCTGAAAGCACACTAAAGCAGCTCTAAAAAGGACTTATATCATGGCTAAAGTTAGGTAAAACCTATGACATATAAACTACCTCAGACTTATCCCTTGCTTGCCCTCAATGAAAACATAGAATGAACCTATGGAAGGAATTTGAAAACGCAGGGACTCACCAGCTCTTTAGAACACCAGTATCACTTCTAGGCTATTCCAACCACATCTGAGGCATTTCCATGTACTCAGTTCTAGATTAAGGACCTGTCCTTCCACATCTATACGAGATGCCATCTGACATACCTCTCTACTAACGTCATTTCTTAACTATAAAAGTGAATGCTTTATCTTGGGAATATTGATGAAATGATACATGGACTCTTATCCCAGCAGGTTTTTGAACACACAATTAGTCTTCCATGGTTCCTTTCCTCCCTCTCTGAATCTTTTTCTTTTTCCTCTCCTCTTATATTCCAGTGAACAATGATGATGTTGCGGTCCATCTTGTTCATCTTCTGTTTTTTTTTTTGGTAAAGTGTAGGTGAATAATGGGGTTATAAGAAATTTACATACCCCTCGCTTCTAACAACGTGTGATCATTCCTTTAAAAATGGGATCATAGGAAAATTTCCCACCCCTCTGCATCTTTCAGGAAATCGTCTACTCTTTTCTTTTCTAGATGCCAAAGAGAGAGAAAGAAGGGAACCATAAACACACATATTATTACCTTCCAGACCTGTACGAGGAATCTGATCCACTATATGCTAAGACCCAAAATAAGCGACTACAAGCATGTTGATCCACTTTGACATTTCCATTTAATACAAAATGAAGAACAACAATTCAAAATGGTGCTAGAATGTGTTTAGGCGGTATTGTTCCAAGAAAAAGTTCATAGTCTCCAACTGACTTTGTTTGACTCAATAAAACAATTTAAAAATGAAATTTTAAAACACAAAACAATACAAGATATCAGTAACCAACTCCCCAAACTTAAACAACATTGTCCTCAGTGCTATACAGTCTCAGACTGGCAAGGAAATAAATAGGAATGTAAAATTTAAATATAAGAAAAATAAGTATACATGTCGTCTGGTAGGAGTGTGGATCGACACAGTTAGGTGGCGGTCGATGCTTGTGCAGACTCGTCTTCCTTGGACCATTTTTCATAGAATGCATAAGATATTACCTAATCAGTTGGTTGCCTCCCACTTAGCCTTTGCTTTGAGTCAGTAGCTTGACGTTTTAGAGTTCTATCTCAGTCCGGATGAGATTGGGAACTTGCACTAAAGGAAATGTAGGTACTAATAGCGGCCGTTAAATGTTATGAAATTGATAGGATAGTGTTCCCTAAAACGTTCTGAGATCGCCCATCATAATAAGTCCGACACTTTTGTTAGCAGAACATTCGTATGTTATATTTAAATTAAAAACGATAGCATTGTTGTCTATGCAATTGTTATTATTTATAATAATGCAATACAAATGTTATTAAAACTAATTATTTTGATTTTACTTATACAAAGATAGCAAATGTTTTGTGTTATTAATTTGTTTTTAATTATAAAATGTTTTATTAAAATTAATTTGTGCTATTAATTTATTTTTTTTAAATTTAAATGGAAAATTAAATTATAATTAAAAATAAATTATATTTATTAATTAAAATAAGTTTTACAAAACTAAATCAGAATTTAAAAAAAAATAGAATACATTAAACCAAAAAATCTCTTTACTAAACCTAAGGTCATCTTCTCAGTTGCCTTAATCCTTCAAGCTTCAAGCCTGTCTCCTCACTGGATCTCACTGATCTTCTTCGTCCAACCATCGCCGCTTCAAACTCACTACCTTCGACGTTTCAAACTCGCCACCATCTGCATTGAATTTAAGTACTTACTAGAAAGACCCACATTGACAATCAGATCTTTTGACAATCCAAATTTATAGTGTTCCTTAGCGTTTGCTTCTCCAATCTCTGCCTTTTGATAGCCCCATATAATAGGTTGAGATAAGCTTGATCAGAATGCAATTAGCCACAGATAAAAACAGTGAAACATTGACAAAACACATCTCAAAATCTCTTCATGTACTGCCACACAGTAAACAGCTCTTTAACAACTAGAATGTAAGTGATTATAAGATGTTAACTGGCAACGAAGGGAGTTAGTTACCGGCAGCATATGGCGTTGTCAACGGAGATGATGCTGACGGACGTATCCGACACGGCTGATGTCCTCTTTTCAAACCATGTCTCCGAATCACTAGGCACAATCTTTAACATACAGAAGAGAGACTGTTGAAATGAGAATGTCATGGATGTTATGCATCACAGACCTAACGAAAGAGATAGAGAAGGAAACTGTGTGCTATCGATGTTGGTATCTCGATGCGTTGCGAGAAACTTGAGATCACAGTCGTTGAGCCTCCATCGCCAATTAGAGATTTCGAGGGCATTGGTTTTGTTGTTACAGACACAGTTCCATCCTTTGAAGAAATCTTTACAGTTACAGTTGTAGTCTCCCCAAGAAGAGGACCTTCAGGATCCGTGACCACCATTGTCGTGAACTCACTAGGTTACTTGCAAAAAATATCAAAACAAAAGAAGACCATAACTTAACAAAGAGTATGATACACAGAACTTGACAGTGATTAATGGACATTACGCATCAGATTGCAATGAAATCTCAATTAAGAACACAAAGCTAGGAGTAAAGCAAGAAACTCACATAGCTTTTCTCAATCAAAGTTGAAATCTCTTTTCCAAATCCAAAAACACATCCTAATACTCTAATAAATGATTTAACTTCAGAGACAAAACAATCAAACCAGAAATGAGGGATTCGCTGCTGCCGCCCCCTTGCCCCGCCTTGTAACCGCTGCCTTCAAGCTCACGATAACCAACTCAGCTCACAACCCACCTTCATGTACCAAAAAATAAATCAGAGAGAGAGAGAGAGAGAGAGAGAGAGAGGGAGAGAGAGAGAGAGGGAGAGAGAGAGAGATGTAGCGACCAGCCATGCCCTCAGCTATGTCCTCCGTCATCTTGCTCTCTCGGCCACCGGTGATTGATATCTTTTTTTTCATTGATGGAGATGAAAAGAATCAGATTATAAGAGAAGAGAGAAGATGAAAGAGATGAAGTCTCAATTTGTTTTTCACCAAAGAGATGAAGTCTCGATAGAGGAGAGAATGAAGAAAAAGATTTAAAACAGATTAATTTCAGCCTTTTGATCGACAATCATCAACGACCAGGAGTAAATATGATTGATATTTTTTTTTCAAAATGAACCAATCAGAAGAAAATGATCGTGGACCTTTAGATTCGATTTAATGAGTGGTTAAGATTGTGATCCACATGCTTGTTCTTAATTGGTTCATATTAGCAATCCTACTATTTATGTATTAACTAATGAGATTTTTTCTTTTGTTTTGTAGTTTTGGTTCTTGTTTTATGCTTTATTTTTTTTTGGAATTTATAATAAAAAAAATAATTATTTGTAATTTAAGCTTTAAGATTAAAAATATATATACTTTAACTTAAAAATGAATGGTGATACATAAACCAATAGAAAAAATAAAATGATTTGTTGTTTATGGTTAAGGGTTTGATATTAAAATTTATAAACTAGAATTGAAAGATTAGTTAGCTTTAAAGTTTTAAAAGTACAGATTTTGTAATATAGTTTTTGGTGTTTGGGTTTAACATTATATTTGAGATTGAAGTTTTAAAAGATTAGATTTGTAGCTTATGTTTGTGTTTGAGATTGAAATTAATTTAGGGTTTAGGGTTTCATAGAGAGAATTAAATTAATTTTAGGATTTGGGCATTTTATGATTATAACTAATACTATATATATTTATCTGTTGTATGTTTTCGGATACTTAAATTTTGTGATATTAATATAAAAAATAAATATGATTGTAACTAATACTTTTAGATATACATTTATATTTTAATTTATTCTCATTTTTACAGATTTTGAGCTTAAGATTTAAATTTAAAAATAAATAAGTTTTAATGTTGTTTTTAGAGTTTGGGGTTTACTCAATTAAAACACAAGTAAATCATAAAACACAAGTATTTGGAGTTTAGGGAATATGTTTTGGAGTTAATATACTCTAATAAAACACAAGTAGATTACTTATTAGTCATCAAGTAAAAGAGCTACATCATTTAAACAAGCACTCAAAACTCATGAATCAATCAAAGACGTACATTTCTCAGCATCTTTCAATCCCTCTGGCAATGCTCCTAGCTTTGTGTAACAAGCAGCTCTCTTATTGTACGTCTGCAGACCATGAAAGAGACACCCACTAAGATTCAATGTTTACTTATAGAAGTTTCTTAGCTCAACATGAAACATATATGCTCTTACCCTCATGTTCTTCGGTTTTCTTCTGATTGTTTCATAATAGTGCTTACTGCCTCTGGATACTTTTGGATATTTATAAGACCAAAACATCACTGTTTCTCATCGTACTGGTGTAATGTTAGCTGCATATTCTTTACCACTTATGAGCTGTTCAAGGTGGAAAAGCTGACGGTAAGTACGGGTTCTAACCTCGTCGATCATGGTGGGCTCAAGGTTGAAAGCACTAGTTTCGCTGAAGAAGGTGTTGAAAGCATCGTCACCTCCGCCAACAGTCTTGTTACTTAGCACCTTTCCATTAACATAATCAAACTCTACAAAAGCAGGCCACTTATTAAGACTCAAAAAGGGAAAACCCTGAAACTGTTTCTTATAGAAGATAAGGATAATCCAAGCTACAAAATAGAAAAGAGAACTAGTATTTGATGTAAAAAATGCTTAAACTTATTCAAGTGTTACTTTCTAGACTATCTTCATTACTACTCCTCAAGTCAACAACAAGATCCTTAATTTCCTCAAGTTAGAATAATGAGCAAGGTGACAGTAGCAGGCCCAAAACCCTTCAACATACGTACAAAAGCCATATCTCATAAGTAAACAAAGACAATTACATGAGATTAAGATTATATCCCCCAAACAGTTAGTTCCACGAATACTAATGTCTAACAAGAGCATGATTATGTAACATTTGAGCTCATATAGATTTAACAAAGTCGCAAAAGACCCTAAGTTTTAGAAGAAGACTTTCAAAAGTTTTAGAGAGAGAGAGAGAGAGCTTGACCGGCAAGGTTCATGGCAAAGAGAGGCTGACACTTCCCCCTTTATTCATCTCCAGCGAGCTGAACCATCGAAGTCTCTTCTCCTCCTCTGCTTATGAAGGACAGTGGTCTTCCGCCTTGCCACCAGCGCTGCTCCGCCATCTTTGTTTGTCACTTGCCATCTCTGTTTTGGCTCGAATCTGACTTGATTCAAGTGTTGTCGATGAAGATTTCATCATGTTCGAGAGAGAGAGATAGATAGAGAGATGGCTGAATCCAGACAGGTTGAATCGTAAGAGGTTGATTAGAGTCAAACTCTGTGTGCAGATCTGAAGACTTTGTGATTTTAGGTTTCACGATTCAATAATTGAATCGTGAGAGAGAAGGTTGTAAGGATAGATGGAGAGTAAATGGCCACAAATTGTAATCATAATTTTGATAGATTGACCAATAAGGAGGAAGTAATAAGATTAATTAAGATTAACTTATAACCTTAGGACTAAAAGCAATCAATGGTCGAAAACTAATCAATCCAAAACTAATTTTCAATAATAGTCTTAGAAATTAGAATTTATTGTGTAACTAATTGTATTTGTATAAAAAATAAATTATATTCTAATTACTGATTATATTTATTTTTTATTTAAAATTTAGAGTTTAAAAGTATGAGTTTAGAGTACATGTAATATGATTTACGGTATATTATTTGTGTTATGGTATACATTTAGATTTTAGGGTTAGAGTATTAGATTTAAGATTTGAATTAAAAAATTTAAACAAATAAAAATTAGAATTTTAAGACTTTTAGTAAGAGTTTAGGGGATGTGATTAATTTGGGGCATGATATATATATGTATAGTTTATGGTTTGAGGTTCAGATTTAATATTTGAAATTAAAATTTTAAAAGGTTAACACTTGAATATATTTAAAATTAATATTTATGATTAAAATAAGAAAATAGTTGAGTTTTAGGGTTGTGTTTTAATTTTAGGGTCTAAGATTTAGGTTTTAAGGTTTAGGGTTTAGGTTTTTGGAGGGTCGAGAAACGAAATGGAATAAGACGGAAAGTGAAAAAAACGAGGATGAGAGGGAAAATGAATAAATTAGACACTTGTTTTTTCACTAAATATATGGCTGGAAAAGGAATTATTTTTGCATCAGTTATGCATAGCGTTTCAAAATTGACACTTCTATATATACTACATTTTTAAAAGGCATTTACATAATTAAAATCGGACACACTAAGTGTAGCGTTTGCATTTTCACAAACACTATCTAAAACTAAGAGACATGTCAACTATAGCATAATTGAAGAAACCGCTATCCTTTACTGCTATTAAAACCTACATTTCTTGTAGTGTTGCTCTGAAACAGTTCATGATATCCAATATCTTCTTCTTCAGTACACTGCTCATGAAACCTTTCATAGAAGCTTCTTATTTGTATATCATCTCAGAAGTGAAAAACACTCGAACCTTAGTAAAAGAAACCTCTGCTGCGCATTTTGTACTCTTTGAAATCATCTTAGAAGCTCCGAGGAACCAATGAAATATGAGGACCACCCCTGATATTTTTGCTCTTCTTCTTCCTTCCTATTTCCCCCATACTTATGCATTTCTGTATTTGTGTGTTGTAATACCAGTAACGAGTGGACACTTTTCACATCACTTGAGCTCCCTTGAGAAACCACTAACTCAACTGAAACAATTTCATAGACACCAACCCAGGAACATAGATGTCTACTTCTGATATCACTTTGTAGTAGACATTCTTATCAACGTGTGTGAAAGACACCATGTTCTCAACCATGTCACCTATTGTTCATGTTATAGTCATGCAAGCTCTTCCCAAAATGATAGGTTCTGGTGAATTTCCCAAATCCAACACCTGAAAGTCTTTAGGTATAATGCAGTTCCCAATTCTCACTCCAAATCATTGACAAAAACTTGTGGAATTTCGGTGGAACAGTTGGTGAAAGTTAGAGCGATCCTAGAAGCTTCTGTAAGAAGACCCAATTACTCAGGGATGTCATTAGACATGAAGCTAACTGAAGATCCAATATTGAAGAAGGCATCAGAAAAATTTTCTCCTGAAATAATGGAGGGAACCACAAACTTCCCAGGATCTATGAGCCTTGTCAGTTTCTTGACCTTAGGAGATGCACTTATAACTTCATCAAACAATGCCTCTTCCTCAACTTTCTGGAGTTCCTAAAGAAGTTGATCAACCAGTGGACTTTGTAAGCATCTTCAAAGGAGACATCTTCATGTATCCTCTTCAACTCGCCTACCGTGTAAGAATAGGAAAACCAAGAAATCAGTGTAACCCGACTTTTAATATGTGTTATAAAAGATGAAAGATTGTTCTCCCAACTCTTTGGAATCCTCCTCCTGAGTTGGCACAGTTGTTATGCGATTGGGATGCTTTGAGTAAACATTTTCGTGAGTTTATTCGAGCATATAACATAATGTTTTCATTTACGTCGCTGGTTGGAAGAATATATCGTACTTTTAAAAATTGTCGTTGTCCATAGGCTTTAAAATGAATGGTGAAAATTATCACCTAATGGGGATTGGGTGATATGTTACTTGCTGATGGTGAGATACCCAAATATCTACAGCTCTAAATATATGATACCGTTAAAGAAATTTTAAACCGCATCAATGCTTACAGGTAATTCTTTTTCTGCGTTAATTTTATTATATTTATATAAAAATAGATTGTAAATTTAAAATAGTGTATTACTGCTTTTCAGTGCTATTGGAGCCTACATATCATCTCCAAAGGACAATATTTTGCCTTTTAAAGAACCTATTGGAGGAACATAATCGACATGTTAAGGCTTTCAGAAAAGCTAGTGATATATTTGTTATCGGGGGTGAAAAATTTAAGCTACGCTTGATTGATGGAAGAGCTTCAGATGGAAGAACCCACAATCTGCCTGCAGCTGAAGAGGTCGCATCATGATGTGTTCAAATTAACCTTTAAGCTACTCTCTCAAATAAGAGGTTCGGTATAGTACTTGATAATCGAATCCACAGAGATTCTATCTTTCACACAATAGACTTTAGTTGCAGGTCAAGCTAGGCAAACAATATAAAAACTGTAAACACAGCGATAAATAGATAAAACGGTTCTAAGTTATACGAAGAAACGCTAGATCTAGAGATTTATGAATCAGTGGATTCAAAACTACAATCAATAGATGCTAAGGGTTATTAGGTTCAATTCTAGAACTCGAACTGAATAAACAAGTAATCCAGCTCTCTCATGCAATTACTAATCAGATGTCTAAATCCTATGTTCCAGCTCTTGCATGTGAACAAGGAGTGAGTGTCAATCGACACGACCCGTTGTTTGTCCATCAAAACTTCTTTAGACATGCATTAACGCTCAATTGATAATGATCAACTAATTTTTAGACCAACTCTCGTATGCACCTAGCTGTCTTATCCAGAGATTTTAGGTTCCACAAATTGATTTCACTCTGGTGCCTCTCAGTTGTCCTATCAGTCTAGGTTCATATAATTGATTACATTCTCGTTTTATTCCAACTAGTAGATCCTAGTATTACAAGTCACTCTGGTTTAAAAGTCAGTAAGTAACTCTAGCAATCCTAGGATTATCAGTTTGACATTATGAACATGAAATCCCTAAACCTAACAAAAGAATTATTCAAACATTGAATCAAGAACACAAATCATAGTCTGGATAAATAATAGATAAACAAATCAATGATAAAACAAAGGAGATACAAGAGAACTCTGAAGGAGTTCCCTTTTCTCTCCAACCCTAAAACTTAGAATAAAAGTAAGTGTAGAAAGCATAGCCGTAAGCAATTAATTAGAAAACATAAATATAAGGTTAGGTCACGTCTCGGGTCTTATGTAAATAAGAGAAACTTTGGGGAAAAGTTGCAAGTATTGAATCTTCATTAAAATACGTCAGTTGGTGATTTGGAGGCTTGTCAATCGACACCTAGGTGGTGGTATCGGTCAACACTAGTTGATGCTCGACTGCTTCTTCTCGTGACTCATACAAACTACCCTTCAGTGAAGTATTCATAACTTTTGATCCAGAATCCTGATTAACCTCAAACCAGTTGCATTGAAAATCTAAATTAAGATACATCTTGTGTCAAAATGTGAGCTAACTCTCAATGTGGGAAGGATTCCATCCATAGCTAAACATCTGAGGCTTCTGTGCAGTCTTACGACTCAAAAAAAACTCCAAAATCTCCAAAGTTCCCGAAAACGTACCTGAACCTGAAACACTCTAAAGCAGACTCCAAACACAAATAATATAATCAATAAAGGACTAATATCATGGTCTAAAGAGATTAAAACCATGTTATATCAAGTCCCCCAAGACTTATCCTTTGCTTGCCCTCATGCAAAACATAGAATTAACATGTGGAAGAGGTTTGAAACAACATGGATTCATATATCATGTAAGCTACTACTATTACCCCTGCAATATTGCAAGCAACAACAGATCAATGCCAAAATTACAGGCACTTCCATGTACTAAACCTTGGCTTAGCAACCATACCATTACAACCCACAGATTACTAGATACAATTTGACATACCCCTCTACTGACCTCATTTATTAGATAAAAGTGCAAATCTTGGGAGCATCGATCAAAGGAGACATGGACCCTTACACAAGTAAATATCCACAGACACATGTAGTCGTCTCTGAACCCTTTCCTCTCTTCTTTATTCTTCTGAATCTTTTTCTTTTATATTCCAATGAAACAATAATGCTTCTACAGTCCGTTTTGTTCATCTTCTTTGTTTTTTCAAAGTGTATGTGAATAGTGAGGTCATCGGTAAGGTATCTAACTCTCTTCCAACAATCTTTGATAATTCTTTTGAATTAGAATAGTGGGGGCATAGGAAATTTTCCAACCACTTTGCATCTCAGAAATTCATCTCAATCTTTTCTTTTCTCGATGCCAAAGAGAGGTAAGAGGGGAACCAGAAACACACAGACTCTTACCTTCCAAACTTGAAGGAGGAATCTAATCCAGTCTATACCAAACCCCAAGACAAGAACATAAAGTTGATCAGGTTAGAGGTTAGCTTCAGTTGCTTCAAACATTCTTAGCAAGCATGAATGTTACTGGCAGGTGATCCAGTTTGGTGTTTCCATTTAGTACACACTGCAGCCAATAACCTCAAAGAATGGTGCTAAAGAGTGTTGCTAAAATTTTTTTTTGATCAAAAGGAGTGTTGCTAGATAATAAGGAAAATTAAAAGGTTCATCATCCCTTCTTGACTCTATAAAGAGACTCAAAACAACATAACAGACACACAAAACAGAACACAATGTCAGTAGACACCTCCCCCAAACTTAAACAACAATGTCCCTAGTGTTATACAATCTGGGATTGGTGAAGAAAATAAAATAGAAAATTTAACAAGGAAAATCGGGTCATGCCTGCCTTCTGATATGAGTGTCGATTGACAAAGTTAAGTGGCGATCAATGCTCCTAATGTAGTGTCGAACGACACCGGCAGATTGTCGATTGATGCTTGTTTGGAACTTGTCGTCCCTGCTTTTTTTTAGTCTGAAATTAAATAAAAAAAATGAGTAAAAGCGAAATTTAAACTGAATTTAAACTTACTTGAAAAGTGGGTTTCCTCCCAGTTAGCGCTTGTTTTCAGTCATTAGCTTGACTTCTGGAGATCTAATTCAATCTGGATGAGGATAAGAACTTGATACAAAACAAGTCTGTGTCTCTCTTCCTCGTTTTCTTGCTGTTGGTGACAAAAGCTCTTGTAGAGGCTTTTCCTCTGTCTCTCAACTTTGGATCACACTGCACTCTAAACTTGGAAAAGGTTGTGAATCTCCTCTGCAGCGCACCCTATACTCAAGACTTCCCTCATAACATTGTCAAGGAACAGTAAAAAGAAATCTGCATCTAACTTCTTTTTATTTTTCTTCTTCCAATCTCTGTTTGTTCTGAAACTCTGAGGGTGTTGACCGATGCTGGTTCTGAAGTCTCGCAATCTGAATCAGATTTAGGTGCTGGATCTTCAAACAGCTGTATGCATAAATAAACTCCTCGCTTTTGTTCTTCTCCAAAGGATCTAGAAGATAGTTTCATCAACATTAGTCATGCAAATCTTATTCTCTTTTAGATCACAAACTGCGCCAACTATAGCCATGAAGGCTCTTCCCAAAAAAGAGAAGATTCCCAACCTGATTTGTTCTCCACGACATGAAAGTCCACAGGGACAATGCATTCCCCTATCTCTACTTTAACATTCTTGATCATGGCGGCTGAGTTCGCCTTGTAATTATCCAGGATGGTGAAATTTTCTTGAGAAGGTTTTACTTATAATCCCATCAGTTCAGCAGTGTCATTGACCATGATGCTGTCCGCAGATCCAGTATCGCAGAGGGCGTATGGGAAATTGTAAACATGTATACAACATGGAATCATAAACATCTCAGGATCTTGTTTCTTCTTCTTGTCTTCTTTGATTTAAGGATTACATTTTAAACAACAGTTCAATGTCCTTATCTGTCTCTCTGCTCTCCCTGAAGAAAATACCAAGTCTGTACAGATGATATGCATCCTTGAAAAACATATCCGTAGGAATCATCTTCACTCTCTTGTAGAATCCATAAAGTTCAGCTTTGTTAGCTTCTCTCCTGAGGTGTTTGGAAACAGAAAGCTTACTAGATTTCACTCTCTTCCTCATTGGAATACTTTTTTTCGTTTTCTGCTAATCTATGATAGTTTCATGTTCATCTATATGGTGTTGATCGACCCGCATGGGTGTGTGTCGTTCAACACACTCAACAAAAGAGGTTTCTGCTTACGCTGTGTTTTTAGAGACATGTTAATCAATAAGAATAGTGTGTCGATCGAGACTTTCAGCTTGGTGTCAATCGACATTTTCAGCGAGGGTGTCAATCGATACTTTCAGCTGGTGTCTCTCGAAACCAATAACCACTGCCGAATGTCATGAAGCCTTCCACCAGAAAATCACCTTCTTCTAGCTTCTCATGCTCAACAACTTCCCCGAAATCATCATCTGAGATAGTATCAACCTGTTGCTTCTCACTGTCATCAACCTTCTTTTTAACCATAGCTTCTTTCTTCTTCACAGCTTCTTCAGTTTGAAAAACATGGATATCTAGCATCATGAAATGAGCGTTCAAGGCTTAAAATTTTGCATTCATCTCTTTGTGTACAAAATCCAACTTTAGAATTAAGTATGCACTCATCTTCTGCTGATTTCCAGGACTCGTTCTATTGTAGATTCTATCCTCTGAGTATGGCCTTGAAAACTGGTTTTATTGTTGTGGTTCTCATCTTTCTCTACAGCCTGTTCCACCATCAAGACATCATAAACAGAACCAATTTCTTGTATGACTTCAACGATCTTATCACCATCCTTTACAGCTTATTTCTTCAGGTGCATATCTGCATTCTTGATACTGTTGCGAGATACCAAGTTCGTATCAGTCTCTTAGTTTCTTCTGGAGTCTTGGTTTTGATGTTTTCTTCGCTTGCACAATCAAGCATAAATATATAACGCGAATGAAAACCCCTAAAGAAGATTTCCAAAATTTGAACCTCCGTGAAACCATGACGTGGACAATCCCTTTGGTATTTTCTAAACCTGTCCCAAGAGCTTCTGAACCTTCATTAGGTCCCTGAGATAATGTCCAAATTTTATTACTCAGCTCTTCAGATCTCGCATAAAAAATTGAGTCAGAAACGCAGTCTTGACATCATTCCAGGTAGTGAGAGATCTTAGGGGTAGGAGTTTCAGCCAATCAACAGCATTCCTAAAAAGAGAATATTTTAACAACTTGCAAAGGATGTAGTATTTGGTTCCTACATGCTCCTGGATGCAGTAACAAATCTTGTAAGGTTTTAATATGGTCAATAGGATCTTCATGGGGAAGGCCTTGAAAAGGGTTCTGACCCACATGACAGAATTATGTGGGTCTTATCTGGCCGTCAACCCCTTGAATTTCTAGAGGTCGAATCACATACCTATTAACATATAACTGACTAGGCATGATCCATTATGCTAACTTTCTCTGGCGAAGGACTTTATCATTCTCAGGGGAAAAAATGGCCCAGGGATTACAGCCCCATGTGCATATATTTTCTATTCTGCTGCATTGCACAAATAACCCTCGGGGTTATGCAAGTCTCCATTATCATCCTTAATCAACATGAGTCTTGCAGCCATCTTTGTCTCGCTGTGTGCGGTGTCGATCGATGCCATTAGATGAGTGTCGCTCGACACTAGAAGAGCTTTAGTGATCACTGCTTGGAGGAGGGTGTCGCTTGACACTAACCTCTTAGACTTACAGATCATATGTTCTAACTTAGCTAGCTCCTAGTTTGAGAAGTCGAAAAGCTATTTTCCCTTGTTGCCTATGGTACTCAAATATATGTACCTGAAACACAAGAAAAGCAAATTTAGTAAACTGAAAAGAAAAACCTAGATGAAATCCTAGTCTAATGGTGATCAGAGTCTCAGGCAACGCCGCCGAATTTGATATGCTCAAATTAACCTTCAAGCTACTCTCTCAAATAAGAGGTTCATGATAATACTTAAGGATCGAATCCACAGAGACTCTGCCTTTCAAACAATAAACTTTAGTTTCAGATCAAGCTGAGCAAACAAAACAAAAACAGTAAAGAAAGCAGTAAGTAGATAGAACGGTTGTAAGTTATAAGAAGATACGCTAGATCTAGGGATATATCAATCGGTGGATTAAAAACTACAATCAGTAGATGCCAAGGGATTATTAGGTTCAAATCTAGAACTCGAATTCAATAATAAAGTTATCCAGCTCTAGAATGCAGTTACTAATGAAAGGTCTAGATCCTAATTTTCAGCTCTCGCATGTGAACAAGGAGGGAGTATCGATTGATACTCATGGTTGAGTGTCGATAGATTCTTATTTAGACAAGCATTAACGCTCATTCGATAATCATTAACTAAATCCTAGACAAACTCTCGTATGTGCCTAGGTATCTTATCCAGTAGAGTTCAGGTTCTGTTAATTGATTACACTCTCCTGCCTCTCAATTGTCTTATGAGTATAAGTTCAAATAATCAGTCGTACTCTCGTGTTATTCCAACTACCATAGATCCTAGTATAACAAGACACTCTGGTGTAGAAATGAGTAAGTAACCCTAGAAATCCTATTATCAGTTTGACATTAAGAACAGGAATCCCTAAACCTAATAGAAGAATTATTCAGACATGGAAGCAAGAACAGAAATCACTGTCTCAATAAATAATAGATAAAGAAATAAATGATAAAACCAAAAAAGTTCCAAAAAAACTCTGAAGGAATTTCTCTTTTCTCTTCAAACCTAATACTTAGAATAAAAGAAAGTGTATAAAGCGTAGTAATTAACAATGGTTTAGAAAACATAAATATAGGATTAGGTCACGTCTCGGGTCTTCTATATATAAGGGAAACTTTGGGACAAAGTTGCAATTATTGAAATTTTCTTAAAATACGTCGATTTGATGATTTGGAGGTCTGCCGATTGACACCAAGGTGGTGGTGTCGGTCGACACTAGTTGATTCTTGATTGCTTCCTCTCGCGAGTCACACGAACCACTCTTTAGTAAAACATGCATAACTTTTTATCCAAAATCATGATTGACCTCAAACCGATGGCATTGGAATTCTGACTCAAGATATATCTTGTGTCAAAATATGATATCAGTCTAATTTTAGGAAAGATTCCATCCATAGCTAAACATCCGACGCTTCTTCGCAGAGCACCTCAAAAAACTCAAAAATCTCCAAAGTTCCCTAAAACGTACATGCACCTGAAACTGTAACGACACAGATTTCTTTAACCATAGCTTTGTTTTATTTTTCAATTTAATTTCACCAACCATTCACTAAACCATGGTTGGTTTAATTATTAAAGAAAGTATAAACCATCTGGTCTTTTACCTTTCTCGCGTGTTTCTAGGGTATTATAATATACCTAATAATATATATATTAATCATCTTCTTCCTCTCAAGGCAGCCGCTTCCTCCATCCAAGCTTCTTCGATCTCCCATGATATATCCTTCTTCTCTTTAATCCTTGTTCATGAGCTTGTGTGCTTCGCCATAGGAGAAGACGTGATCCAGTCGTATGTCCGGTGATTGGGTTTAGCCATTGACCGTGGAGAAGAGACAAACATAATCGGAGCCGTCGTATTGCATCACCTTCCCCACCATCAACAGTGAGCCAGTCATGTCACCGGAAACGCCGCTTTTTTACGGATATTATGATGTGTCATTAACTAAGGATAATCGGGTGTTCTAGGGTAAGTCTTACCTCTTACTTGCACACCAAGCTTTCTCTTTTCAGTTGGTTTATTATTTTGGCGGAGCCGGTATCGTGAAATCATACGAAGGACGATTTCTCCGAAACAAATAGTAAAAGTCGCTTAAATCGCATAAAAACCGAAAGGGTCTAAAACGCGATAAAGCCCACTCACGGTTTTAGACGAGATTGAGTTCAACTATAATGACGGTCTACCTGTTAGCAGTAGAAGATAAATGGAAAAGAAGATAATTGTCAAAGTTCCGAGATAATTATGGAAAACGAGAAGGTAAGAAACATTTCTGCGTAAGGATAAACTCGAATCTGGGACAGAAAAGGAAAGACGACCGACCTTGAAGACCTATATAAAAAAGCAAGGGAGAGGGACACGCACACACAAAAATATGTGAAACTTAGCACCTAGAAAGATTCTTATAGTTTCGTTTTTGTCATCAAGCTGTGACTCAAACTATGTTTAGGGTTTAGTTGCTAGAACTAGGAATACGCCAACCGCTCTTGTGGCCGAAGCTCTAAAATCCTGTTGTATCATCGCAGCGTTCTTATGTAAAGACGATTCAATAAGATATTTCTTTTCACTCATAATTCATATTCGAAGATGTTTGTTATTAATAATTTAATCACTTGTCGTATGCTCAGCAGAAACCTGGGACCTGCGGGAAAGTTATGGTTTCTTAACTGTCCTCTGATTAAGGAAATCAACGGTGTAAATTTCTGTTCCCACAGTTTGGCGCTAAAAGAAAGGGGGGGGTAACAGATCAAACTAACTCACAGACGCAAAACGCTTGGTAAAAAATGTCTACAAATGTTCCAGACTATCAACCACTTCACGACTAAAACGTTGAAAAGACTCCAGCAGCGAACGTGTCCACGGTTAACGCACACGCAAACACCGCAGCGTTCGAGGAGATTAAAAAGATGTTCTCGACTCTTGAAAAGACGACCGAACAAGATAAGCTCATGAGTTCTCTCGCTAAACAAGTCGAAACCATAACAGCGAGAACCATCGGTGTTCTTCCGCGCGAAACTCCCAAAATCAGAGGAACAACACTCGACTTCACAACTCCACACGATAGGTTAAACAATGTGCAGAACGTTTTGTCTGATCAAAATCGAGACAAAGCAAACCCTAACGTTACACGACCGAACGCGGAAAACACTCGATGTTCATGAATAGGGAAATCTCCAGTGTCAATTTTTGCAGCTTGTCCCAAAAGGAAGACAAACCTTTTCGTGACTACATGAACCGGTTTAAAGCAACAGACTATATCATCATCAAAGAAGAGATGAAAGTCCTTTTGCAAAAACATCAAAAAAACGAGCACATCATAAAAAGACACAACATCAGAGCAGAAGCTGAAAAGGACAACCTCTCGCAATGACAAATACATCCATCATGAGGGGGAAGACATTCAGGGAGCGCAAAATTATGCCATCCACTCCGCGTCGAAACAAGGAAGAACATCGGAAAACATATGAACCCGATTCTCGACATACGACGAAACAACATTCTGCGAGTTTCACCAAACCAGAGGCCATTCCACCATGAACTGCAAAGTTCTCGGCGCGAGTCTAACGGCAAAACTTCTCGTGAGAGAAATTTTGGTGATAACATGCCTAAAATACCTCATCAAAGATACTAACCGTCTGCCAAAAACCAATCAAACTGCACCAGCTGAAAACGTTCCTCAAGGAAATAGGTCAGGCAAAAACGAAAAACGTGGAAGGAAGGAAAATGACAAAGGTAACGACAACAATCGTCCTAGGGTAAACATGATCATCGGAGGATTGCAGTAATACTACGATACCGTCTTGTGGATAAAATCCTATCAACGAAAAATCCGAGATAGTCGCATATCAGTCCCCGCCTAGAGACTTCCCGAATGATACGATCAGTTTTGAGGAATATGAGACTGTCGGAATTAACAAACCTCACTGTGATCCACTCGTAACAGACCTTGTGCAAAAGGATCTCAAGATGGCCAGAGTCCTAGTAGACACGTGATTAACAATTGACGTTATCTTCCGCGGTACGCTCATAAGGATGAATGTCAATCTATTCAAAGTCACACCAACGCCAAGACCACTCACGGGTTTTTCTGGCACAACGTCAATGACTCTTGGATTGCTCAAACTCCCGGTCATGGCCAAAGAAGTCACGTGGATTACTAACTTCGCGGTCGTCGACCAACCAACCAGCCATCTATAATGTAATCATGGGAACGCCTTGGATAAATTCAATGTAGGCAGTCCCATCAACATATAACCTGGGCATCAAATTTCCGACTCCGAAAAGAACCGTGGTAATCTAAGGATGCGAAAGCAGTCGAGACTCTACTTCCGGGCTGAACATAGGCTGAGGCAGATCACAACAAAGTCTATGGTTAAACCCAACACACAAAGAAAACTCGTCCCAGACTGAAAACTCTTCTGAAAAGCACAATCCGGAATCGTCCACCCGACCAACAGTTTCGGAAAAAGAAGGCAAGGAAGCTACCGAGCCCAATGCCCTAACCCAACAGGAGGAGATAAACTCGGTAGAAGTCGTCGATCCAGCAACACTCACTGCGACTAATACGATCGACGCAGCAGTGACCACCGAGTAAAGACACTCGCGGAACAAACTGAACTACGAGATGGCTTAATCTCCGAAAGGGGAACGTTGGCAACTCGTCGCAAGACGCGTTCAGTTGTCCCCCTCTCTCCAAAAGGGGGAGGAGAGTGGGTACAATTATGTATACTCGTATACTCCCACATTTAAAAATATTTGCCTTTGTACTCGATATTTTAAAAACTTTTTTGATAATAAGAAAACACAGTACGACTCCAAAAGGTCTCATGAATCTCTTTTATCACTTGAATACTTGATCTCACGAATAACCAACTCATTGAAACTCCAAATGCTTCCAAAAGCATCCTTCATACAACAAATAAATCTTCACAAAACAACCAAATATCTTCAAAACCCACAAAATGTTTCAAAAAGCAATACACTAAGGAAACTTCTGAACAAAAAAACACCTCTCGTCAAACTACTACGTACATGACCTTCGGACATACAGTCAAAAACGACATCCAACCGAAACACTAATTACCATTCTCAACTTAAGATCACCTTACACAAAAAAACATATTTTCGGAAAACCAAAGCGAAACGTCGCGAGAAAACCTTGGAAAATATAGTTTCAAACTCGAAACAGTCTGTCCGCGACAGTAAATTAACAAATAAAGAGAATACGCTTGCTCTTATATCACATACATCAACTGTTCTCTAAATGATCATTTAGACCTCCTCTCATAGGATTGATCCTCATACATCTGACAAAAGGATAATAACGCACTATATAAGAAATCCAAAATTTTGGTTAGCACTTCCAGATGACTTCAAAATTTTCTTTGGAGAGGGGCTCGGTTTCCGATCGATGCAACTCATATAAGCTGCAAACTTATCACAGACTTCAATATTGAGACGGAACCAGGTCGAAACCGCAAACGGGTAATGAGTGCCGGAATAGTCACCGCGAACTTTATAACCGAAAGTAAGCCTAGGTCTTGCCCTAAACCCATCACACTGGTCTCAAACATTTCAAGCATAGTATCTAACGGATACGAGATCCCAATACTTGTCTCTTTGCTTACATTTGTATGTTCGTAAAAACAGAAAAAAACTAAGTTTTCAAACACTCGCACCCGAATGAACAACGAGTGTAACGGTTCTTGAAAGAGTTAGAAACGAGATGACGACTCGTATTCTTTCCTCTACATCCACAATACTACTCATACATGGTTTAAAACAAAGCATATGTCATTAAAATAAAATCTACAGTGCGGCAGAGATTCAAAGCCACAAACGGCCATGCCCGATAAGCCTAAACGAACATACTTGGACAAAGCAATAACATAAATACAATATAGGGAACACACACCCTTAAAAACATGAAGATCCTTCACGGATCTAATTCGTAGTTTCGACACATTGACCTCCCGATCGAGTAATCGCTAACTCTCAATGGGTCCATGCGCTGCTTGACCTTAACATCCTCTCCTGGGGCGGCAGGTCCAAACACATAATCTGGAGAAGCAAGAATCGAGGCTAATTTTTCCCAAATCTTCTTCTCTATTTGAGGGATCGTCGACTCCATGATGGAAAGACCGGCCAGATGCCTCGACATCATCACCTCTTTGGTATTGAAGGTGTAATCGCTTCCATGTGTGTGCCATAGAGCGCCAACGGAACCTCGAGACTCGCGATAATCCTTGAAGGACTTATATGCGCGCTGATACTCTCAAAAGATGGCCGTGAATCGCATCGAATGATCATTCATAATCGAAGCCATCTCCCTTTTACCAGCCTTACGCTCATGGGGCAGAAGGCGCACTCGCTCCCATTCGGACTCTCTCTACCTCCTGCTCAGACTCTCTCTCGCGAAGGAGGCATGCATAAACCTCGCCCTTCAAACGAGCATTCTCCTTCTGAGCCATCTCAGCTTTGAACCGAGCCATCTACGTTTCAAGTTGTCTCGCCCTAAGGGACTCGTCCAACACATGAAGGCCCAACACAAAACTTTTCATTACAGGAAAATTTTATAAAGAAAGGCCGAAGTAAAAGCGAAAACTGACCCCCATGCAGAGTCGCGATGCTTCCGTATATGTCGCCAATTTGACAGGTCCTCCGCTAGTCTCAGGCTGCCCCAAAGGAACGTTAAAAGAGACAAGATACTCTTCAAGGGCGTATCCACCTCTGCACGCCGGAAGCGGGGTCTGACTAGTACCACTCCCATCTCCAGCAAGGACATCGCGATACACTTTATCCAAGGGTAGATCCACCCCATGGAAAGCAACATCACCTTCATCGGCAGTAACTTGTTTGTTCTTGGGAGATCTCTCCCTCTCCCTCACAACGGGAATCTCGTATGGAGTGTAATGGTCCATGACTAGATCTGTTTCTTCCGCTACGACCGTATGAGGTTGAGCTTGAGCGTGGTGGTACTCGACTGCTGTGTAAACTCGCTGCGGAGAAAAGTAACCCCAATGAAACTGGCCGCCTCGAAGAAGGTCCCTAACGACTGTCGTGTCCGCAGTGAACGGGGAAGAGGATCAACAACTACAAAACAAAACATGGTCAGGTATCAGTTAGCAACCAAAAACAATAAAAAATTCAACTACGATACCTTTGCAGCCCATTCTTTTCTGAAGAAAGGAATTATTTCTTCCGCAACAAGAGCATTATTTACTCAGACAAAGAAATATCGCTCATTCCAACCATGGAAGTCGGACTTAAACGACGTAATGAATGTCATAAAACTTCTCGGTTCGAGGCAATATCAGGTTGACTGAACCACCCTCTTCGGATAAAGAAAGGCTAGAAATAATCGATGTTAGGATTCATCCCTCGTTCGTGACTTAGAACCAAATTCCAACGAGGTTCTGCAGGTAGCCAGGAAAAAGTTGGCTTATCGACAACCCATCATAATCAAGGAACGTGAGTATCATGTCTGGGATGGGAAACCATAGGCGACAGTGTGGAAAGTGCGCCTTGTAACATGTAATAAAGCCACGAGGCGGGGAGTTGGCTCTCACCCCATGTTTCAGCATCCAAACCTCCACCTCGTCAGGGACTCAGCAAAAGTAACAAATGGTTGCAATGTAAGAACTCCTACAGTCGCTCGGCCCTTCAGCATATTCTGTGAAGGTCGGTCTCCTAGGACTCCACATGTCATTTTGTGGATTTAGAGGACCGCAGGTTGCTCACCAATACGCCTTCACCTCCTCAGAGTTGAAGGAATGTTGCAAAACTCGACCTTTGGAACGACCTTGTCATCTTAAACTCGCAAGCTCTCGGGAAAAAAATGGAAGCCAATGCATTCTTTTGATAGCCATGATACAAATAAAAAATAAGTGAAGAAGAGAGAAAATGGATTTTCTACCTTGGGAGAGTTTTCTTGTACGACTAAGCAAGTAAAGAATTTGGAAGCTTGCTCCACATACTTATAGAAAAGAGACTTACTATTCATCCTTGGACTTTTAGCCATTGATTCCATCTAACTTACCTAACACATCTAACATCTCACAAGAATGATTCGGCAGTTCTTGCAAGTTGGGGGGCTAACTATTGGGGTCAAAAAAGGACACAACGAAATCAATGCCTGAAATTTACCGTGAAAAAACGTTACCTCTCTTTCGATAAATGAAAACAAGAAATCCTCTCATCTGAAATCCTCCTCACCTATCCCATCTCGTTCTGGTTAACAAATCAAGACGGGCAATCGAGGGAACAACCGAGTCGCTTTGAAGTCTAGTCGCACATGGGCGATTAGACACACAATCTCTAGCCGCCCACGGGTGACTAAGGTCAACGCCAAGGTCTAGTCGCCCATCGGAAACTAGACGCACCCTACGTTTAGTCACCCGTGGGCGACTATACAAACACAACGTTTAGTCATCCGTGGGCAACTAGACTCCCCACCTAGTCTAGTCGCCCATGGGTGACTAGACGCATGCAAACGTCTAGTCACCCATTGTCGACTAGGCCGTGTTCTCGTCATCACTCTCTCCATTGAATCTTGACTCAGATTTTTATTGTTTCATCTCTATTGGATTTTCCGTTGATTATTTACGATAAAAATAGCAAAAACTTGTTTTTCGTAAAAACTTCGAGTCAGTGGTATAAAACGGTAATGGTTAACTTAAAAACCAATGTTATTTCGACTATAAAATTGGTTTAATATTTTAGGAGAAAGTATTGTGAAATCATAGGAAGGACGATTTCTCCGAAAGAAATCATAGAAAATGCTTAAATTGCAAAACGACCCTAGAGGGTCTAAAACGCACTAAAAGCCCACTTACGGTTTTAGACGAGATTGAGCCTAAATAATGACATTTGATATACCATGGATTTTAACACTTTTAGGACATGGTATATATGCCTTTTAGAATATATATGGGTTTGGAGTATTTTTAGTGTGTTTTTAGGTTCAAGTACGTTCTGGAGAACTTAGGTGATTCTGGAGCAATTTGAGCTGAGAACTGCATAGACGCGTCAGATGTTTAGCAATGGATGGAGACCTTCCCAACGTTATATTGAGCCCATCATTGGAAATAAAATAGATCTTTGAGTTAGCTTTCCAATTCCATCGGTTTGAGGTAAATCGTCATCATGTAGCAGAAGTTATGCCAGTTTTACTGAATAGTGGTCAATCTGCCTCGCAACAATTGATAGGGTCGATCGACGGCGTAGCCTTAGTGTTGATCGGCGGTGATGCCAGAACATGAGCCGGGTATATTTTAAGTCCGACTTAAGACCGTAAGCTAAAACAAATTACCAGAATACCCATGGACGACCTAAAACCCTATTTATGTGTTTTCTAAGCCACTATTGACGGCTACGCTTTAGAATGTTTTGTCCTATTCATCGTTCTAGTTAGGAGAAAAGAGAGGAACTCTGTCAGAGTCCTCTTGGAACTCCGTCAGAGTCCTCTTGGAACTCCTTTGGTTTTATTATTACAGCTTTCTATTTCATATCTATACATCTATGATTTATGTGACAAATATCATGTTTGAGTAGATCCACCTGCTAGATTTAGTTTTCTAGGGTTTTGATGGATTAGCCAAATAATTGAATTGCTAGGGTGTTTCTAGTATCCTTCACAGGATTGTTCTTAATTCTTTCTTCGAGATTAATTAACTAGAAACCTGATCATAGGATAGTTAAGCGCACACGAGAGCATAGTCTATTACGTGAACTGAATCATGATGAGCTAGGTTGTTAGATATATGCGAGAGCTGGTTTAATTAACTTAGTGAACATATTGAATTAGGACGAAATGCTTGACTTATGCAACTATCAATCGATGCTAGTCCAATAGCATCGATCAAAGGTCATTTCTAGTTCACATACGTGAGTTGGAATAAGGACTTAGTCAATAGATTAGACACGCAAAGAGAGCTGGTCATATTTTACATTAGATATCGAGTTCTAGGATTGATATCCATAGCTTCTATCATCTATAGTCCACTTGTCTGAAACCCTAAGTCCATCACCCATCCTTTCATCGAACAATAAACTCCTTGATTTACTTGCTTTATTATTAATTACTCTATAAATTATCTGACCTAGTGTAGTCAGAAGCTCAAGTCTGTTGTGTGAGATATCGAGTCTACGTTGGGTTAATTTGAGCACATCAAATTTGGCACCGTTTCTGGGGACTCTGATCATTATTAGACTAGGTGTAGGATTTCATCTAGGTTTTATTTTTAGGTTTACTTACTATACACTTCTTTCTTTTTTCTTTGTTTCAGGTACACATATCTTAGTACTAGGAAGCGATGAGAAGAGCATTTTTGGGCTCTACAAAGAAGGAGTCTACTGATTCACGAACGATCCATAAGTCTAAGAGGGAATTCGACACCCTCCAAGCAGCGATCAACAGTGAAGAGAAACGAGTATCGATTGACACCAACACCTCGTTGTCGATCAATACCAACACTATGACGTCAGTTGACATCAACTCCTCGGTATCGATCGACGCCACTAGCAAGAAGAAAAAGGAAAATAAAGTATTTATACATGAGTATGATAAGAATGGGATCTTCTAAGAAGAAAAATTCTGCGCTCGCAACAGCAGAGGACAAATGATTCTTACACAAGAGGCTGTAGTCTCTAAAGCAATTGTTGTTTCTGGAGATGATGACTTTGAGCTGCACCATATCTGGAACGATTGGTTACGTAAACACCTTTTTTAAGGCCTTCGTCACGCGGATCCAAGAAAACACATCGAAGTTTTTACGGATAAAATCGTAGATACTGAGAAGTATGGGTACTCTAAAGAATACTTACTCTGCAAAATTTTCCCTCACACTCTCTATGGGAATGACTTTTAGATCATACTTGAGCATTAAAGAGTAGTCAGCTTAGAATTTGAAGTCAGAACAAAGAAACGCTACGACCATCAATCGACGCCTCACCTTGAGGGTCGATCGACGGTCGACACTTCTGCGAGTTACTTAAGATTTGAAGAAATCATGACTCTGCCCAGATGTTCTATTATTTGTAAGACAAGTCACTGGCCGAGTTTTTGGCTATTTATTAGGTTATTTAGTTGTTCTGCTAGACACCACTTTTTTACGCAACTCTTTTGATACTTGCAAACTTGACGGCTACCTTTGGAGAGAGAGATTTATTCGATTATCAGACTAAGATCTGGAACTCCTTTTGTTCATTATTGTTATTCTTTATGCAATTTATATATCTATTCATCATGTTTAGCTTAATCATGTCTAAGTAGTCTATTGTTAGATTTAGGGTTCTTCTAGGGTAGTTAAAGGCTTGCTAGTATTATGAAATTGTTAGGGTTATTCTAATTAGTTTTTTGTTTAAGTAAATCTTAATGCTAAGTTGAATTTCACTTCATCCTTAGATTATTAGATCTTATAACACAAGCGAGAGCATGGTTATATCCTGAAACATATCTTAACCAATCTAAAACCCTAGTAATAAACAAAAGTTGAACTAGAGAATTAGAGAACATATCAAACACATGAATCGTTCATGTTTAGAATTAGCGTCGATCGATGCCATGCAGTGGCCGGCTATTTGAAACTCCCTTAAGACTAACAATAATGACTTAATCTAAACCATAAGTGTGAGTTCAGAACAAGAGCTTCACTAAAACCCTTAATATTTCCATTAGTTTGCATTGCCTAGTCCACCTGATAGTTCCCCTAAGTCTAATCTATCTTATTAGTCTGTACAAACCAAACCAATCCTTGATTCACTATTCATAAATATATACTTTCATTTAACTTTAATTCAAAGCAACAAATCTATTGTGTGATCTTAGAGTCTATGTGGATTCGATCCCTAAGTACTACACTGAACCTCCTATTTGAGCGAGTAAAAGTAGCTTATAGGGTTAATTTGAGAGTGCATAATAAAAGCTACATCAAATTTGGCGCCGTTTTGGGGACTCTTTCTATTATGCTTAGTTTTAATTTAGAATATATTCTAAACTTTTATTTTTATTGTTGCTAAGTTATTATTTTCATATCCCTGATGACACAAGTACCTTTTGAATTGAATATGACTCTAGACGTGGTTCGTTCAACAACATCGGGCGACACTCTGCTACCGCCATTGATCTATGCTGATCAGTCAGAAGCAGGTAAGTCCGCTTATACTGAATTTATTAATAACAAAATTGTTTTGAAAGATCCAAATGATCATGAGCGTAACATAGCAAGCCAAATCATTAATAGACAGGGGGCTCAAATCCCTGACCAAAATACTAAATCTCAGCGAAATGAGATTAAAAATAAATTACCAATGCTTGAATACTTAAATCCTAGCAGAACCTAATCCAATAGGCCCGCTATCAGATTACCATACAACCATATGGGAAACTCTGATCTTAACGCTGGATACATTTCCAATATCAGTAAGAAACCGTTTGGTGGTTTTCCCACTAAACATCAAAACGATCACATCGAGCTCCTAGAAGACATGGTGTCTTACAACTTTAACCGTTGCAAGCTTTTTCTTTTTTCCCTTGTTGGGGAAGCCAGGAGGTGGCTAAACCTGCTACCACCAGGATCCCTAACTTTCTGGAAAGATATCAGAAACGCTTTCCTTAATCACTTCTTCAATGAAGAAAGATATTGGGAAGCTTGGAGAGAAATTTCGACATTCCTTCAAGGTGACCGTGAATCCTTTAAACATGCTTGGCCAAGATTCAAGGACTACCTGTTCGCGTGCCCACACTACGGTTTTTCGGAACCTCAACTCATCAACACCTTTTACCGAGGACTAAACCAAGAATATCAAACTATCCTGGATACAACCAGCGAGGGGAACTTCTGTACTCAAAATCCCCAGGATGCTAAAAGGCTGATTGATAATGTAGGTTTAGGTAAAGTCTTTGAGAGAAACGATACTGATGGGAAGGAACCATCAACGTCCGCAAAAGATAAGCACCTAGTCCAAGTTAAAAATACTCTGGCTTCAGTAGCGGCTCTCTAGGAAAACATGTTTAATCCGAACAAAATAATGAGAAGGTTGATATCACTGCCGAGATCGAAAGCCAAGTTGAATTCACGGATGCGATAATTTTGAGCGATCAGCAATCTGGGGAAAATGTTAGTAGTTTCTTAAGCAACTACGACGTAACTGTGAAAGAACTTGAAAAAAATCTAAATCAGCAATGGATCAAGTATTCACAGGAAACCGTAGTGTAGCTGCCGGCCTCGAGATGCCACTTAGCAATGTCATACATGTATCATCTGCAATCAAGAAATATGTGAAAGAGGGAGTGTCACGAGGATTTTGTGAAAAAAACATAGCATTATGATGGTCTCCGAAGAAGTGAGTGCGATTATTCAAGGAGATACTCCAGCTAAACTTCCGGATCCCGGTACCTTTGTCTTAGATTGCACCATCAACAATGAGAGATTCCAAAGATCACTCTGTGATTTAGGCTCTAGTGTAAACTTGATGCCTTACTCGGTTGCAATTTCCCTCGGGCCAACTCAATTCCAGTCTATAGGGATGACTCTTGTTTTAGTTGATAGAGCCACAAGGATTCCAGATGGTGGACTTGAAGATGTGCCCATTAGAATTAATGATTGTCTTATACCTACAGACTTCGAAGTGCTGCGATATGTGCAAGAACCAAAAAATTCCCTAATTTTGGGTAGAACATTTCTGGCTACGACCGGAGCGATCATTGACTTCAGAGAAGGACGCAGATGTCTCAATCTCAGTGATCTACAGATTTTTTTTTTGACATGGAAAAGATAATCAAGAAACCCTTGATCGATGGTCAATCCTACCATATAGATCATCTTTCTGAAGTGGCTGAAGAGTCATTCATCGATATGTGTTCTTTAGATAGAGCAATCACATATCAAGAAAGCGAAATCTTTGCATTGGATGATCGAGTTGAATAATATGACAGATTGATGGATGCTGCCAAATAATTTATGCACGTTGAAGAAATCAATATATCGACCATCGTTGATCGACATACAAAACCTGTTATCGATCGACAGCCTTCAACAACCAGAGACTGGAGTAAGGAGAAGCACCCATGGTTGAGCTTAAACCGCTCCAAGATGGACTTAGATATGCTTTTCTTGATGAAAACTCCTATCCCGTTATCATCAACGCCAACCTGAATAGCGGAGAGCAAGCACTTCTGCTCAATAGGTTGCGAAAACATCCCAAAGCTATCAGATATTCTTTATATGACATTCCAGGGATTTCCCCAAATTTATGCATGCATAGGATACACTTGTAGGATGAATCAAAATCATCTATTGAACATCAAAGAAGGTTAAATTCCAATCAGAAAGAAGTAGTCAAAAAGGAAATCATGGAACTTATTGAAGTAGGTGTTATTTACCCTATATCAGATATAACTGGGTCAGCCCAGTTCATGTTGTCTCAAAAAAGGAGGAATCACGGTAATGAAAAATGATAAAGATGAACTAAGGCGATGAGGATTGTGACTGGACAAAGAATGTGTATCTATTACAGAATGCTTAATGCTGCCACACAAAAGAATCACTTTCTTCTCCCCTTTATTGATCAGATGCTAGAGAGACTCGCATGCGACCAATACTATTGTTTTCTCAACGGGTTTCAAGGTTTTTCCAAATTCCCATTCATCTTGACGATCAAGAGAAGACCACCTTCACTTGTCCTTATGGAACGTTCACATACCGTAGAATGCCCTTCAGACTATGTAATGCTCCTGCAACATTCCAGAGGTGTATGATGTCTATATTTACTGACATGATCGAAGACTTCATGGAAGTTTTCATGGACGACTTTGCAGTTTACGGCCCAGATTTCAAAACATGCCTAGATAACATGTGTAAGGTGTTGGCAAGATGCGAAGAAAACAATATAGTCCTAAACTAGGAAAAGTGTCATTCATGGTCACTAGTGGAATCGTTTTGGGACCGAAAATCTCAGCAGCCGGTATCGAGGTGTGATATAGCCTATATATTACCAGCTTTAGGCCATGTTTTAGGCTCTATTTAAGGTGTATTATGTGTGTGTAGGATATGTTTTAGTGTATTTACAGGTCCAGGAACGTTTGGAGATAAATGGAGATACTTGGAGCTTTTGGAGCATTTAGAGGAGAAGAATCCGTAGCTGACTATTTGAGGAGTCAAAGTAGAAGATTTTCGTTGATTGAAGACACAACCTTGGATTCGACTGATGATGAAAGACTAAGGTCGATTGAAGCTGCGCACTTGCAATGGATCGATGCCCAAATCGGAGACAACCGATTGAAAAGCCCAAGTTTAGAAGACCAATGACGAGAATGCCCTGGACGAGTTTTGATCTAAGGTTTAGGATTTTTATATTTATGGTTATGTATTGAGACCATGAAGAGTGTGCAAGTGCATGCAAGGATTGACACAACTTACAAAGCTTTATAATTTTAGGTTTTTAGGGGAGAAAATTCATAACTCCTTAGGGAAATTTGTATTGGAACCCAATATTTTATCTATGCATTTTATTCAGACTATTGTTCTTTCTTTGATTATGTCTGAGTAGTCATCAACTAGATTTAGGGTTGAATGATAGCAATGATGGATTAGCCCAAAATATGATTGCTAGTTAAGTTAATATCCATGAATTGAGTTGTCCTTAATGCTTGCATTATAGAGTAGCTAACTAGGATCTCAAAAGTATGACATGGACTACTACGAGAGTAGGTTTTATGCCAGAATAGACTCCATTGAACTAGGCTGTTAGGCGCATCCAAGAGCTGGTCTAGTAAGCTGGTGGACATATCAAATATTGTTCACACTTCCTTCTGATTTCACCGTTGATCGACATCAGGCCTTAGCCCTCGATCGATGGTCTTTCCTTTTGCTTGCATACGAGAATTGGAGTAAAAAGGATCAGAATAGTTAATATTTGAGTTCTAGTATATTATATATATATATATATGTGTGCTTTCTATCCACTATAAGCCATTAGGCTTGAAACCCTAAATTTAGCATATTCACATTTGCATCAAGTTAGTTTATTTGAATATTTCCATATTTGCATTATTTCCATATTTGAATTATTAGCATATTTTCATATTGCATCTCTATTTCTTGATAAGAAATATTTCCTTAACTGATTGTTTGCCACCAATATATATATATATATATATATATATTCACCTAGCTTAATTTTTAGAAATAAGAAATCTATTGTGTGCCATTGCTCTCTGTGGATTCGATCCCTAAGTACTACACCTGATCTGTTTTGGCAAGAGTACTATTTGGGTGTTAAGATTAGGGTTAGTTTGATAGTGATTTGTTTAGGATATTTATACCCTGCTAGAATAATAAAAACACACATGTCAAATTTGGCGCTATTGCCGGGGAGCATTGATCGCCATTAGAGTTGATTTCTAGGATTTAGTCTAACTTTGTTACTACTTTCAAGTTAGTAAATTTTTCTTTTCTTTGTTTCTCAGGTGCATACAAAGACAAACCAAGAGAAATAAAGGACATGAACTACTATTCTCTGACCCCGATAGACTCGAACGTACGATCCGCAAATAAAGATGACAAGCATCGATCGACAGCACCAACACCGTGTTGACCGATACATATTTACGGAAAAAATCGACCGACATCAGAACTCGAGCATCAACCGACACTGATTACATACCAACGATCACCAGCAAAGTATCGACATCGATCGACAGAAGCAGACGAGTTCAGATGGTTGCGACTATTATACTGACTAGGGATGAGAATGGGAACATGCATGACCAAGATGGTCATCTGCATAATTCAGCAGGTCAAAAGATAAATGATCAGGGGGCTGTAATCCATGGTACGGAAGCATAAGCAGATGCTGCAGAAGCTCAACCTGAAGCTAATGGCCAAGCTGTCCAGAGAACCCTGGTTGTCTACCACTGTCCAGACCAGTTCTACGCCAACAGATCCGCCACTCGCCCTACAGTTTTTCAGAGGAATGATTTTGAAATCAAGCCGCCTTCTTCGGACTTGTAGCGCAGACACATCACCATGGGTTACGACATGATCACCCTATGGATCATCTGGAGCGATTTGAGGATCTCGTGACTGCTATCAAAGCCAATGGAGTCGCTGAGGACTATCTCTTTTGTAAGCTCTTATAGTACTCACTTGCTGAAGAAGCTTCATATTGGCTTAGGCAATTACCACCAGGAGCACTGACATCCTGGAATAAAATCAAGAATGCTTTCCTGCGTAACTTCTTTGATGACGCAAGAGCAGAAGATCTGAAGAGCAAGATTGCTACTTTTTCACAGGACCCTCAGAATCTTTCAAAATCTCCTGATGAGATTCAAATCATACCAAAGAGACTGTCCACACCATGGGTTCAACGAAATGCAACTTCTCAGCATTTTATTTAGAGGTATTGGATTACAGTACCAGATGACTTTGGACACAACTAGTGAGGGAAATTTTGGCACTAGGAATCCTGAAGAAGCTACAAGGTTGATTGGGAATCTGGCATTCAATAGCACACCAATAACACAAACTTTGAAAGAAAGAGATCAACCCAAACTATGAGTAAGGATCAGATTGAAGAGGTCGAGACAAAACTGGATAGTGGTCAGAAATTCTTCAGGAGGCAGGTTACTTTTGCAGAGGTAGAAGCAATAGAGTCTGGAGATGATGAGATTGAAGAAGAGGATGTGAACTACATTGATGGGAATGGTTTCCAGAGACAAGGGAATCCAGGTTTCAACAGGAACTCCAATGGGAATGGTCAAAGGAGTAGCTTAAATCAGGGTTCACAGCGAAAGCCCTTCAACAAAAACATAGCTTATGGATCATCTTACTACTAGGATCCTCCTCCAGAGACTCAAGAAAGCAAGATTGAAGCAATGGTTGACAGAGTTTCGGAGGGACATAAAAAGATGATTGTATATTTCAATGGAAAGATATATGGGCTGTACTTGAACATCAACACCAAGTTCGAAAATCTCAACACCCATGTGAAGAAGCTGGATAATTAAATGCTGCAAACAAGTGAAACCATTAGGAAACATGAGAGCCTGATCAAGGAGAAAATTGAGGCTCGACAAAAGAACCACATCAATGCATTTATTGATGATGATTTCTGGCAGGAAGTTAAGAGAGAAAGTCTCCAATAAGGAGATTTTCGTGTGGAAACTTTGATGTCATTTGGCAGTTCGCATTGGTGTCGATCGACGCCAAGCAATGAGCATCGATCGACGCCAAGCAATGAGCATCGATCGACAGAAAATCCTGCAGCATCAGTAGCTTCTTGTGAATCGACAAAAATCGATCGACACTTACAAGAGACAATTGACGGACATAGAGATAGAGGAATCGATCGACAATGCGACCTGAGCATCGATCGACCGACGATGATATATAGATCCAATATGATTGCTAATTTGATTGTACATCCAACCAGAATGGTTTCAAAACAGTATACTGACACATCTGAAAATATGGATCTTGAGAAAGAATATGAGGGACACTCAATGAGGAAGCAAAAGATCCCCAAACATCTACGCAGAGAAGCAAATGAAAAAGAGATGGATAACTTTACCAAAAGAATTTTAAAAGTTCCTTTAGATACTCTTTTTGATGAAGCTTATTATACTCACAGGTTGTGGATGTTTTTCAGGGAAACAAGAGCAACAGACGATGATATATAGATCATGTTCAATCATCTCAGAGAAAATATGAAATAGAGGACCTATCTGAAGAAGAAAAGTGATCCTAAGAAGTTTGTGATTCCATGCTTTATCAAGGGCAACAAATACACCAATGCCCTCTGTGATACTGGATCATCAGTGAGCACTATGCCAATAACTATGGCAGAGGAGCTGCACCTAAAAGTGGAACCCTCCAATGATTCCTTCACATTTGTAGACTGAGCAAAAGTGAACTCATGAGGGATAATAATAGATGTTCCAGTGCAGATTAACAACACCTTAGTACCAGTAGACTTCCATGTGATGGACATCAAGATAGATTGGAACTCTTCACTACTACTTGGGAGAGCATTCATGGCTATCATGTGAGCTATCTGTGATATGAAATTAAATAGGTTGTATCTATCTCTAATTGGTCAAAACATTTTCTATGAACTTGTCAAGAATAAAAACAAGGTTACTCTGATTGAATTGTGAGATGATGCAGAACTTGTTGCCACATGCTTTTGTGATAATGACTTCAATGAAGAGTCGGAAGATGGAGCATCGATCGACACCCAGCCACGACCATCGATCGACACGCTTGGAGTTCAGCAAATGGTTGACACCCACCCTTTTTTATCGATCAACACTCACACTCCAGAACCGATCAACAACTACCACACAGATGGTGGTTACAACACAGCCTACCCCGAATACGATGATGACTACAAAGAAGAAGGGATTATCGAGTACCTTGGTATTGCTATGGAAGAGGCTGGTGTTTTTCATATTCCCGATCGACTCGGGAAATCGGCATCGATCGACGGCACGCCTATGCCATCGATCGATACTTAGTAGGATGCAGCATCCGAAGTAGATTTAGCTGCAGGATGTGAGAAGGAAAATGGTTATCTACAACCAGACAAGTTCGGTATCATGAGAGATCTAGAAAATCACGCAAGAGCTACGGATTGTAGACTTCTCAATGTCACGAGGGAAGATATTATAGACATTCTTGCCATGGCTAATGGAGCAGGAAACCTTTTCGTACAACAGTCTGGTTATGGAGCATCGATTGACGATCACCATACACCATCGATCGACACACGTTCAGTATACAAAAGATACGATGGTTATTACAGAGAAGAAAAGCAATTTGAATATCGCGGTCTACCATGAGAAGACACTGGCTGGGTGATGAACGCAAGAGTGGATAATCATGCATCCATCACAGGCTACTCCTGGCCTTCGAATGACATCAGATGCAAACCAGAACACGAACTTGGAGCAGAAGAGACATATATTGGTAATCTTAGACCGAATGAGTTCGAAATTTTCAGAGACCCAGAGGGTTGTGCACGGGCTCTTTGTGGGAGAATCCTACATTTATCCAAGGAGGATGTAGCAGGTGCCCTTTTTATGGCTAATGGATCGAGTACTCTATTTGGACAGCAGCAACAGCCCTCGATTGACGCACATCATACAACATTGATCGATAATGAGGAGCAGAGGAACGGGCCTATCGGTACTGATCCACACACTTTCAAGCCACAGCAATTTCAGGTCATCATCGATTGACGTTTGGAGCAAGGTAAGAGAGCTTTTTATACTGAGGGCAACAGACTTTTCCGCTGGGAAAAGAAAGATCAGTATGGCACCTATAGAGATGAGAATGGTAATGCACGAGCTACAGATGGAAGGGTAGTGATCAAAGTTATAGACATAGCTAATTTATTTGAGCAAAGCTACATATGTTTACCAGAACACGCAGGAAATATCACTATGTCTAAGAAAGATCAACAGACATACAACATAGAAGAGATTGATGATATTGTGAATGCGATCTACATAACTCAAGATATGTCACTGGATGATTTTTACAAGAGGTTGGATGATGTCTACTATCCTATAGACACCTGCCTCACCGGTTTGACTACACGCATGGATGAGATCAAGAAAGATTTGGATACTGTTCAGAGACAGCATGCGAATGTAGCACACAACCGGGCATCGATCGACGGCAACATCAGGCCATCGATCGACACTGAAGACAACGAACAGAAGACGGCATCAGAGATAGAATTGGAAGAGAGGTTCGTTGAGATTGCTTTTTCTCAGAGCCTGATGAGGAAGGATCAACTTTCAGATTCAACTTTTCTACCATAGCTCTGGGTATGATGCTCACCGATGATCCAATATCATAGAGGGCTTTGGGAAATTTGTGGCTTTTGATCAGACATTGCACCACAAATTTTCCAGGATCACTTTTCTTTTCTAGAACAATCCTCTGTTTCTTCATGGGATGATCTTTGGCAGTTTTGTTAGCCATCATTGGCTATGATGCACCCATTTTCTGCTCCAGAGTTGTCATATTCGCGATTTTCGGAAAGGGAACTTGTTTCGCTGTTGGGAATCTACGATCGATGCATCGAACGATGTTCGAAGATTTTCCCAATTCTATTAACCCCACATGCACTGTCGATTGGTTCCCAATAACCATTGTCGATCGATGTTCGTATGAACTTCCAGGCAAACTCAATTTTTCTACACGAAATCCTCCCTTTTGTAGCTTTTCTCTCTTCACATCTACCCAAAAATCATCTTCAATCAGTGCATTGAGCTGGTGAACCTGTCCAGCTTCTATTTTCTCCTCTATCCTCTGACCTGCTGCATTACACAGATGATCGTCTAGGTCATGCATGTCTCCATTCTCGTCCCTAATCAATACTAATGTCGCAACCATCTGAACTCGTCTGCTTCTGACAATCGATGCGGATAAGATGATGTGGATCGTTGGTATATGATCAATGTCGGTCGATGCTCGAGTTTTGATGTCAGTCGATGCTTTCCGTAAAGAAGTGTCGGTCAACGCAGTTTTGTTGCTGTCGATCGATCCTTGTCGTCTTTCTCTGCTGATCGTACGTTCGAGTCTATCGGGGTCAGACAATAGTAGTTGTTTTCCTTTATTGCTCCTGGTGTGTTTTCGCATGAACCTTAAAAGCAAGGTAAAGAAAAATTAGTAACTTGAAAGTAGTAACAAACCAAGACAAATTCCTAGAAATTAAATCTAATGGCGATCAAAGCTCCCCGGAAACGGCGCCAAATTTGACATGCGTGTTTTTATTGTTCTAGCAGGGTATAAATATCCTAAACAAATCACTATCAAATTAACCCTAGTGTTTAACACACAAATAGTACTCTTGCCAAAAGAGATCAGGTGTAGTACTTAGGGATCGAATCCACATAGAGCAATGACACACAATAGATTTCTTATTTCTAAATATTAAGCTAGGTGAATATATTATATATATTGGTGGCAAACAATCAGTTAAGGAAATATTTCTTTTCAAGAAGTGGAGATGAAATATGGAAATATGCTAATAATGCAAATATGTAAATAATGCAAACATGGAAATATTCTAATAAACTAACTTGATGTGAATGTAAATATGCTAGATCTAGGGTTTCCAGTTTAATGGATTATAGTGGATAGGAAGCATAAATATTCAAATATACTAGGACTCAAATATTAACTATTCTGACCCTTTTAACTCCAACTCTTGCATGCGAGCAAAAGGAAAGACCATAGATCGACGACTAAGGCCTGATATTGATCGACGGCTAAGGCCTGATATCGATCGACGGTGAAATCAGAAGTAAGTGTGAACGAGATTTGATAAGTCCAGCCAGACTTATTATACCAGCTCTCGCATGCGCCTAACAGCCTAGTTCAATAGAGTCTATTATGGCACAGATCCTACTCTCGTAGTCGTCCATGTTCTACTTTCGGGATCCTAGTTAACTACTCTAGAATGCAAGCGTTAAGCACAAATCAATTGATAGATATTAACTTAACTAGCAATCCTATTTTTGAGCTAATCCATGATTACTATCATTCAACCCTGAATCAAGTTGATGAATACTCAGACATAATCAAAGAAAGAACAATAGTCTGAATAGAATGCATAGATAAAATAATGGGATTCCAATACAAATCCTCCTAAGGAGTTATGAATCTTCTCCCCTAAAAACCTAAGCTATAAAGCTTTGTGAGTTTTGTCAAGCCTTTCCTAGGCTTTTACTTGCACACTATTCATGCTCTCAATACATGAGCATAAATATAAAAGCCCTAAAACCTAGGTAAAAACTCGTCCACGACATTCTTGTAATTTGTCTTCTAAACTTGGGCTTTTCAATTGACTGTCTTGCGAGTTGGGCGTCGATCGATGGCAACATCGATCGACCATGGTCTTTCATCATTGGTCGACTCCAAGGATTTGTTGTCGATCGATGACAGTCTTGTACTTCAACTCCTCAAATAGTCAGCTACGGATTCTTCTTCTCTAAATTCTTCAAAAGCTCTGAGTATCTCCAAAACGTCCTTGGACCTGTAAATACTCTAAAACATATCGTAGACACACATAATAGACCCTAAATAGAGGCTAGAACACGACCTAAAACTGGTAATAAATAGGCTATATCATCTAGAAAGATTCATAGAGAAAAGAGGGGAAAAAGGAATCGGAGAAGACTTTGTTCCTAGTTGTTCAGATACTTGCAGAGGTAGAGTCCATGAGTCTTTTGATCGATATTCTCAAGCTAAAGCCTACACTTTTATTTTATGCAAAGAAATGAAATCAGTAGAGGGGTGAGTCAGATTAGTATTTGCTAAGTTGTTGGTAGACTGAATTTGGTTGCTATACTAGGATAGGGTATATAAAGTTTCTCTGTGATTGACTCGATAGTATGTGGTTGCAAGAAAGTAAGGTGACAGCTATACTTAGACATTATGTGAGTCTTCGGTTTTCAAAACCTTTTTCACATGCTTAGTTTGCTTGAGAACAAGCAAAATGTTAAGTCTAGGGGAGTTGTTATAGCCTATTTATTACCAATTTTAGGCCATGTTACAGACTCTATTTAGGGTCTATTATGTGTGTCTTGGATATGTTTTAAAGTATTTACAGGTCCAGGAACGTTTTGGAGATAAATGGAGATACTTGGAGCTTTTGGAGAAATTAGAGGAGAAGAATTTGTAGCTGACTTTTTGAGGAGTCGAAGTACAAGACTGTCGTCGATCGACGACACAACCTTTGAGTCGACCAATGATGAAACATCAAGGTCGATCGATGCTGCACACTTGCCATCGATCCACTCCCAACTCGCAGAAGGCGATTGAAAAGCACAAGTTTATAGGATAAATGACGAGAATGCCCAAGACGAGTTTTGACCTAAGTTTTAGGGTTTTTATATTTATGCTTATGTATTGAAAGCATGCAGAGTGTGCAAGTGCAGGAAAGGCTTGACACAACTTACAAAGCTTTATAGTTTTAGGTTTTTAGGGGACAAGATTCATAACTCCTTAGGAAGATTTGTATTGGAACCCGAATATTTTATCTATGCATTCTATTCATACTATTGTTCTTTCTTTGATTATATCTGAGTAGTCATCAACTAGATTTATGGTTGAATGATGGCAATCAGGGATTAGCCCAAAAATAGGATTGCTAGTTAAGCTAACATCCATCAATTGAGTTGTGCTTAATGCTTGCATTCTAGTGTCGCTAACTAGGATCTCAAAAGTAGGACATGGACGACAACGAGAGTAGGTTTTGTGCCAGAATATACTCCATTGAAATAGGCTGTTATACGCATGAGAGAGCTGGTCTAATAAATCTGGTGGACTTATCAAATCTCGTTCTCACTTCCTTCTGATTACACTGTCGATCGACCTCAGGCCTTAGCCATCGATCGATGGTCTTTCCTTTTGCTCGCATACGAGAGTTGGAGTTAAAAGGGTCAAAATAGTTAATATTTGAGTTCTAATATATTTACATACATGTGCTTCCTATCCACTATAATCCATTAGGCTCGAAACCCTAGATCTAGCATATTCACATTTGCATCAAGTTAGTTTATTATAATATTTCCATATTTGCATTATTAGCATATTTACATATTGCATCTCTACTTCTTGATAAGAAATATGTCCTTAACTGAATGTTTGCCACCAATATATATATTCACCTATCTTAATCTTTATAAATAAGAAATCTATTGTGTGTCATTGCTCTCTGTGCATTCGATCGCTAAGTACTACACCTAATCTCTTTTGGCAAGAGTACTATTTGTGTGTTAAGACTAATTTGATAGTGATTTGTTTAGGATATTTATACCCTGCTAGAACAATAAAAACATGCATGTCAAGGTGGACAAAGCCAAAATCGAGATAATCACAGGCCTACTACCACCCACCAATGTGAAGGACATTAGAAGCTTTCTAGGACACGGTGGATTTTATAAAAGATTCATAAAGGAGTTTAGCAGGATAGCTAGACCTCTAACAGCGATCCTATGTAAAGAAACGAAATTTGACTTAACATCCGAGTTTCTGAAAGCTTTCAAAGAAATAAAACCAGCCCTCGTATCTGCTCCGATTGTGCAAGCAACAGATTGGAGTTTACCTTTCGAAATTATGTGCGACTCCAGCGATTTCGCTGTGGTAGCTGTACTCGGACAGAAAAAGAACAAGAAGCTGCACGCTATATACTATGATAGTAGGACTCTCAATGATGCAAAACGCAATTACGCGACAACAGAAAAAGAACTACTAGCCGTGGTGTTCGCCTTCGAAAATTGTTGCTTTTATCTAGTCGGTTCAAAAATGGTCGTCCATACTGACCACCCCGCGCTGAAATACTTAATGAACAAAATGATGCAAAACTAGGCTTATTAAATGGATTCTCCTCTTACAAGGATTTGACATTGAATCCAAGGATAAGAAAGGAATTGAAAACGAAGTCGCAGATCACCTGTCTCAAATAAGAGTCGAAGACGACGTCCATATCGACAATTTCCTACCTATAGAAAATGTCTACCACGCAGAATTGACTTTCGTTGGTCATGTAAGTTCGTCGGAAGAGGGAGAATCGATCGACGTCAAAAAGAACCGTCGATCGATGGTCGTCTTGAAAAGCACGACGAGATGACAATTCCCCACGATGCAACTGTCATATGCAATGCTTCGACACCAAACAGTGATTCTCCTGGAGGTAGAAGTTTAAGTCTGGAGGTGTGTGCTATGAAAACCTTTGATAGACCTTGGTACGCAGATATAGTGAACTCTCTTGCAGCAAACATGGAACCATAATTATTTAAAGTATACCACAAAAAGAAGTTTCAGAGAGAATTCCGGAGATATCACTGGGACAAACCCTACTTTTACCAACATTGTTCTGACGGCATATACAAACGATGCGTTGCAGAAAGTGACGCCGCATATATTCTGTATCAATGTCACGGATCCGAATATGTTGGGCATTTCGCCAGTTTTAAGACAGTGTCAAAAATCCTACAAGCAGGTTTTTGGTGGCCAACCATGTTTCGTGATGCTCAACCATACGTAGAAAAATGTGACCCCTGTCAAAGGAGAAGAAAAATCAGCAAGAGACACGAAATATAGCAGAATTTCATACTTGAAGTTGAAGTGTTTGATTACTGGGGCATCGACTTTATGAGCCCTTTCCCTTCTTCACATGGAAAAAATACATATTATTCGCTGTAGACTACGTATCCAAATGGGTTGAAGCAATAGCCACTCCAAAAAATGACGCTGCAGTAGTCGTGAAACGTTTCAAAAGTATAATCTTTCCCCGATTTCGAGTCCCACGAATCATAATAAGCGACGAAGGTACCCACTTTATTAATAGAGTGTTTGAAAACTTACTCAAGAGACATGGACTTCACCATCGAGTAGTGACTCCTTATCATCCTCAGACTAGCAGACAAGTAGAAGTATCCAACCGTCAAATCAAAGAAATCTTAGAAAAGACAGTGAGATCAACCCGAAAGAACTAGTCTTTAAAATTGGATGACGCACTTTGGGATTACCGAACCACGTTTAAAACAACGTTAAGAACCAACCCGCTCCACTTACTTTATAGAAAAGCATGCCATCTCCCAGTTGAGCTAGCGCACAAAGCAGAATGGGCTATCAAACCAACAAATTTTGATGCTAAACCCCCTGCATAAAGGAGATTTATCCACTTGAATGAACTGGATGAGATCAGGTATCACGCCTACGAGAACTCAAAATTATAATGAGAGAACTAAAGCCTATCACGATAAGAAAATCATTTCTAAGCATTTCATACCCAATGACAAACTACTCTTGTACAACTCTCGTTTAACTACGTTTCCCGGAAAATTACATTCGCATTGGTCAGAACCCTTCACTGTGAAAGAAGTCACACCCCATGGGTCGTGATACGGCCTTAGAAGGCATCTTCTCCTGGATCACTTGAGGTGGGATGGATGAGAGGTGATCTTAGGCTACTAGCACTTTGATTAGATCGATGGACTTGGCTTTGAAGCTACGAATGGCCCAAAGTTGCTTTGCTTCTCTTAGACGCAAGTTTACCTTGCTGTTTGTCTAAGATGCTCACGTTGGAAATCTCTTTCCCTTAGTGATGCTCTCTGCTCAAGGACTGAACAAAGGAATAAGAACTCTGGAACGATTGTGGCTTAAAAGCTTTTAATAAAAAGATGAAGTGTTCTGCCTTTAGCCTTCCTACGTCTCTTAAATAGAGAAAACTCGAAATCGTTCAAGCCTATCCTAAACTATCCTAATCCTAAATAGACTTGGTTTTATCTAAATCAAATCAATTAAATAAAATCTTAGAATCCTAAATTACATTGGTTTGTTTTTAAATCACACGAGATCTTCTTCCGCGGATAAGAGAGTGATCCAATCTGTTGCCTTCTCTTCTAGATTCATGCATATCTCTTCCTTGGCTTGCACGAGCTGGATCATGGTCCTCAAAGCTTCTCTTTGGGATTTGGACTTTGATCTGTTTGTTGGCCCAATGGAGAAGACTAGTGAATCGGTTGCTGGGTCATTGATCTCTGCTTAGGCTGAATGTCCCTCCTCTCGTCTGCCTTCGATTTGATTCCGGCCCACATTGCTTTTCAGGGGCCCATTCCCTTCCTTTGCTATACTTTTTCTATGGATATGCTCCCATTTGTTCAGAATATCCCCCATGTCATTTTCCTTTGAGCTCAGCCTCTCCTTGGTCGGATCAGTAGCGCCTAACTCTCCATCGCCTAGCTCGTCCTGTTATGCTGGTGCATTGCTTTCCTCTTCTTCTGACTGATCAGGCATGTCCTTGGCTGCATTATTCCCTCATCCTTTAGAAGGATTTGACCTTAAATACGCATCATCTGAAACAAAACGAGTCAAGTCAGATACATTGAAAGTGGAACTGATGGAGTGCTTACCTTGGAGGTCAATCTGGTAAGCATTGTTGTTAAGCCTCTTTATCACTTGGAATGGTCCATATTTCATTGGCATAAACTTAGACTTCCTTTCTGCCGGAAGCTTTCCTTCCTCAGGTGAATCCAAACTATTTCTCCTGGTTCAAGGATCAGTTCTCGTCCACAAGGAGTATGGATGGGTTGCAACAAGAACATAGAGAAAGTAGGATATTGTGATGCTGATTGGGCTGGAGATAGAGTGGACAGGAGGTCAACAACAGGCTATTGTACCTTTATTGGAGGCAATTTGGTAACTTGGAAGAGGAAGAAGAAGAAGGTGATATCTTGCTCAAGTGCTGAAGCAGAATATAGAGCAATGAGGAAGCTCACTAGTGAGCTCATTTGGATCAGGAACCTGCTCAATGACTTGGATGTGGAGACATCATAGCTAATCACAATGCACTATGAAAATCAAGCTGCAATACACATAGCATCCAACAATGTACTACCTATGGAAGCTAGCCACATAGTCCTTGGATGGCCATGGCAATCTGATAGACGTGTGATACATGATGGGTTCTCTAACAAGCATTCCTTTGAGTTCAAAGGCCGCAAGACAGTCTTGGTTCCCTTATCACCCAAAGTAGTTCAACAAGATCAACTTCACCTTCAAAAGAAGAAGAGCATTGACCTCAAACCAGATGGAACTAAACAACACAACTTCTATGCCAAAACCAGTGACATCAAAAGATCCCTCTACTCTAATCAATCCGTTCTATTGCTTGTTTTAAAAGAAACTCTTTTGAACTTAACTGATCTTACACTGGAGTATCCGAGTGAAATGGTTTCTCTCTTGCAGGAGTTTCAAGACGTGTTCCCTGAAGACAACCCTATTGGTTTGCCTTCAATGCGTGGGATTGAGCATCAGATCGACTTTGTTCCTCGATTAACACTTCCAAACCGACCAGCATATAGAACTAATCCGGTTGAGACCAAGGAATTGCAAAGACAAGTGGACGAACTGATGGAGAAGGCCACATCCGTGAAAGTATGAGCCCATGTGCTGTTCATGTCCTCCTTGTGCCTAAGAAGGATGGAAGTTGGCGAATGTGTGTTGATTGTAGAGCCATCAACAATATCATAGTGAAGTATCGACACCCTATTCCTAAATTAGATGATATGCTTGATGAATTATATTGTTCTTGTATCTTCTCTAAGATAGATTTAAAGAGTGTATGTCAACAAATTAGGATGAAAGAAGGAGATGAGTGGAATGACTGCATTTAAAACTAAACATGGATGGTAGGAATGGTTAGTTATGCCATTCGGATTGACAAATGCACCTAGTGAAAGACTGAATATAATCTGAGTATAAATGAGTAGAAGAGTGTTTAAGAGAGATTTTGAGAGATTCGGAGACTAAAATGTTGAGACTTTACTAAGAAATCATTTCGAGTATGAAGAACATGAAGAACACTTAGAGAGAATAATAAAGACTCGAATAATTACTTGATTGATTAATGAGAGGGGTTGATATCAGGTCGGGTAATGGTAAGATAGATCAACTTACTAACAAGCTTTCTATTAAGCTTAGGATCATGGAATGGCCGGCTATTTTCAATCCCCCCCCCACGAGGAATTTTGTACCCATCTTCCAATGGCATCTTGGCTGTCTTCCCTTCATACTTTCCTGCATCTTTCAAGAGATCAAGTGTATACTTTCTTTGGGACAGAAATAATCCTTCCTTGGATCTACATATCTCAATACCAAGGAAGTATTTCATCTCTCCCAAATCTCTAATTTTAAATACTGATTTAAGAAAGTCTTTAGTGGATTGTATACCTGTCTTGTCACTTGCTGTGATGATGATATCATCAACATACACAAGAAGGACTACTATACATGATGTAGTCGAGAGAGTGAATAAGGTATGGTCCATTTCTGACTTCTTGAACCATGCTCTAGGAGATTGTTTAAGACTCCACTTGTTGTACCATGCTCTAGGAGATTGTTTAAGATCATAGATTGCCTTCTCGAGCCTTAGCACATTTCCCTTCTTCACTAAGTGTTCCAGACCTGGTGGAGGGTGCATATAGACCTCATCTTCAAGCTCTCCTTGGAGGAAAGCATTCTTCACATCCATTTGCCAGAGACCCCACTCAAGAATAACCGCAAGAGACAAGATGATTCTAATCGTGTGAAACTTTGGAACTGGTGCAAAAGTATCCACATAATCTTCTCCATGTGAATTTTATAGATTTAGGGGGAGATTAAGTGAATAACATCAATAACTGATGAAGAACAAGAGAGAAAGTGAAGAGAGAGTTTGTGAGGGAGGAGAGAGAGAGCAACAAAGAGAATAGAAGGAGAAATATTTCCTTGCTGATTTAGTTGGTCCAAGAGTTACATAAATAGGCACAATAAGAAATGAATAAACAAATGAACTATGGATGGTCTCTGGTCTGGTCACGGCACGTTCAGCTTGGACAGAAAGGGACAGCTCCCTTCTCTCTCTCTTCCTTGGCCAGACATGTGACTTTGGTTTGTCACCACACTCCAACGGCTTCAGCCACTTGCTTCCCCTTATTTAATTTATTCAGAGCTTAAGAAGACTAGAAGAAGTTATTTAAATCCGTCCTCAACCCTAACATGCCTTCCACGTCACTCTTAGGTCAAGCTGTACAGACATACTTGCCTCCCAAGCTAACTTGAATTTCGGCCATTTCCTAATTTATTTTTGCTTCATCTCAACACTCCCCCTCAAGCTTGACCATGTGGAACAAGTCAAGCTTGGAAGCTACGAAGAATTCCCTCATTAAAACCTTAACTAGGTAAAACACAATGGGAGAAAACCCAATGGGAGAAAACCCAAGTCAAGGAAAAAGAGTAGAATACTTCATGGAGGAGATATTAGTGAGATGAGTGATCCATGAGAACAAGTTTTGAATGGATGAACTCACAGACCTTTGTGCTTGCTGCCTTGGTGAAGATGTCAGCTAGTTGATCTTCACTTCTAGTTTAGCAAGGCAATATAATCTTCTGCTCCACAGCTTGTCTAACCTTGTGACAATCCACTTTAATGTGTTTGGTCCTCTCATGAAACACATTGTTGGATGCTATGTGAATTGCGGCTTGATTATCACAGTGCATGGTGATTGGAGTTGTGGTCTCAATTCCCAAGTCTCTACTTAGATTCCTGATCCAAATGAGCTACCTTGTAAGCTTCCTCATAGCCCTATATTCAGCTTCTGCACTTGAACTTGACACAATCTTCTGCTTCTTGCTTTTCCAAGTTACTAAGTTGCCACCAATGAAAGTGCAATAGCCGGTTGTGGACTTCATGTCCACTCTATCTCCAGCCCAATCTGCATCACAATACCCAACAATCTCAGTACTCTGGTTGCAGCCTAACCAAACTCCTTGTCCTGGTGCCTCTCTTAGGTATCTCAAGATCCTCTCCACCATGTTCCAATGGTGTATCTTTGGTGCTTGCATATGTTGTCTGACTTGATTCACTGCAAAACACACATCTGGCCTTGTGATGGTAAGATAGATTAGCTTTCCAACCATCCTCCTATATCTCTTGACATCCTTCATATGGCTTGTTCTCTATCTCCCCGTCACGTAACACTTTTTACCCATCTTCTAGTGGAGTCTTGGCTGATCTTCCACCTAAGTCACCTGCCTCAATCAACAAATCAACTGTGTACTTCCTTTGAGACAGAAACAGCCCCTCTTTAGATCGGCATATCTCAATCCCAAGGAAGTACTTTAACTAACCCAAGTCTTTTATATCAAATGATGACTTAAGAAAGACTTTAGTTGAGAGAATAGCTTCTTTATCACTTCCAGTGATGATGATATCATCCACATATATAAGGATTACCACAATGCCTTGTGAGATGGTGAGACTGAAAAGAGTATGGCCAGCTTCTGATTTCACTAACCCTCTTCCATTGAGTGTGATACTGAGCTTGTGGTACCAAGCCCTTGGTGATTGCTTCAACCCATAGATAGCCTTCTTCGTCTAAGAACATTTCCTGGTTTGACTAGGTGTTCTAGGCCCGAAGGTGGCTTCATGTACACTTCATCCTCAAGTTCTCCTTGCAAGAAAGCATTCTTCACATCCATTTGCCATAGATCCCACTCCAAGTTTACTGCCAAAGATAAGATGATCCGTATGGTATGAAGTTTTGCCACTGGTGCAAAGGTGTCAAGGTAATCTTCTCCATAAGTTTGAGTGAATCCTATTGCAACCAATCTAGTTTTGCACCTCTTTACAGTACCATCTGCATTGTATTTGATGGTGAAATCCACATGTTGGTCACTGACTTCTTCCCTTTTGGAAATTCAGCTTCATACCAAGTATCATTAGTGATCATGGCATTGGTTTCATTTCCCACTGAGTCTCTCCACACCTTATGCTCCATAGCTTCTTCATAAGTTTTAGGTATGTATCCCTGGTCCAGTGTGCCAATAAACACAACATGTTCTTGTGGGTATTGAGCTAGAGAACACACACCTCTGGTGGGATGAGCTACTGCTTGCGAGTTGAAGTAGACTCTGGTATTGACCCAATTTAATGGAGGGTGTCTAACCCTGGTGCTTCTTCTCAATGGCTGGACATTGTCTTCAGTTGGTGTAGTCTCATCATCCGCAGATTGATCTCCACTCACCACTTCCTCTTCTTGTTGCTCTTCTTGGTCATGAGAGACTGAACTTTCTTGTTGTGGTTCAGTTTGATTCCCCCCTTCATGATCAAGAGGAGGAGCCTCAACATTTCTATGTTCAGATTCCTCTTGTGATGAACTAGGCTGATCTTGTGTTGGCTCAGCCTCAACACTCCTTCTTGGTATACTGATGCCAATACTTTCCATTACCCTTCTCAAGTTCTCAGCTCTATCTGAGGTTGATTGAGATAAGTCTCTTACTTCTTCTCAACTCTTCTCATCATAGTAGCCTTTAGACTCAACAAACCTCACATCTCTAGAGATTAGAACCCTCTTGGTTTCAGGAGAATAACACTTGTATCCATTTTGGTGAGGTGAATAGCCAATAAACATGGCTCTGGTGCTTTTTGGTTCTAACTTGTTCCTTTGCTCTCCTGGAATTAAAAACAAAACACAAGCACCCAAATACCCGAAGGTGATCTATAGATGGTCGATGTTTGTTTAGTACCTCATCTGGCGACTGATCTTGTAGGACTTTGGTGGGAATTTTGTTGATTAAATAGCAGGTTGTCATCACTGCATCTCCCCAAAACCTCTTTGGTACATTCATGTGGAACATCATGCTTCTGGCCACTTCCACAAGATGTCTATTCTTTCTCTCAGCCACACCATTTTGTTGTGGAGTATATGGACAGCTTGTTTGATGGATTACTCCATGTTTGGCTAGGTGTTGTTTGAATGCATTGCTGGTGTATTCTCCTCCATTATCTGATCTCAAAATTTTTATCTTGACATTGTAATGGTTAGATACATAAGTTTGAAAATTTATGAATGCATCTAACACCCTATCATTTGATTGAAGCAATCTGATCCATGTGTACTTAGATTTTTCATCTATAAATGTCACAAAATACTTATGATGCTCTCTAGATGCACAAGGGGCAGTCCACACCTCAAAGTGAATTAAATCAAAGACATTTTCATAGATTGTACTAGATTTAGGAAAGATAGTTCTACAATGTTTTCCTAAGATACAAGCTCCACAATCTTTTTGAAATGAAATACTAGGCAACATGATGTTTAAAGAACGAGAGTGAGGATGTCCTAATCTAGCATGCCACATAACACCTTTAGGGAAGTTAAAACATGAACTTAAAGCATGGGATAAATCAGATGCAAGCTTAGTGTCTTCCAGCAGGTACAAGTCTCCCTTGGTCACACCTTTGCCAAGTAACCTACTAGATTAAATATCTTGAAAGGAGACATCATTAGGAGTGAAAGTAACCTTGCAATTCAAATCAGTAGCAACCCTTTTAACATATAACAAGTTGGATGTAAAATTTGGCATGTAAAAGGCCTTAGATTCTTTATCAAACAACCTAAGATGACCTACTCCTTTAATTGGTACCATTTCTCCATTAGCTACAAGAACATTCTCTAGGGCAGGAACAATGTTTTTTATCAACCCTAGATCACTAATCATATGATGGCTAGCTCCTGAATCAATAACTAAGGGTTTTGTCATTTTGGAGTTTGTTAAAGCATTCAAGGAGTAACCAGTATTAGTAGCATGTAAAGAGGTACCAAGGATGTTACAGAGTTGTCCTTGAGTATCTTGATGAGAGCCTCAATGTAAGATCGTTTGATGGCTTCATCCTGAGTGGTTCCCATGATAGAGGAGCTACTGGAAGCCAGAGTTTTCCCTGCACTAGACTGATTAAGATTAGTGGTTGAGCGCATGGATTTTGTGGTAGCTGGTTCGCCCATTTCACCAGAGAAGTTGTCTCTTGCATCATGGTAAGGAGTCCTGAACTTCTGTGGCTTAAGATGTGGGTGAAGAATCCAGCATCTGTCCTTGCCATGTCACTTCTTATTGCAATGACCACAAACCCCAAACCTTTTTGTCCTCAGGCTTGTAGTGGCTCTTGTGTGCAGTACCATCAGCTTGATCCACTAACATAAGCTCTCCTTTTCCTCCAAAGAGGCTAACTGAACTTTGCTCCTTTTGGTTTGAGAGCACACCTCTTCCAAGGTTGGGAGCTTCTCGGCTCTAAGAAAATGCTTAATTCGGTCACTGTAGCCGGGGTTCAAGGTGAGAAGTAAAGAAAACACCTTGTCTTGTTCACGCCGGTCATTCAAGACATTAGGATCCACGGTACATGGCCTCAGCTTCTCCAACTCAGCCCATAAGGCTCTAAACTTGCCAAAATGCTGATTGAAATCCATGTCTTCTTGATGGAGCGAGTTAATAGTCCTCTTGACTTAAATACTCTGCTCAAGTTTGATATGTTGCCATACACCTTCTGGAGAGTGTTCCACAACTCTTTGGAAGTTTCACAGTAGGATTATGCTTCCAAGATTGATGTCTCAAGGCTGTTTTGTATGATAGAAAACACCATGAGGTCCTCTTGACCCCATTTGTCTTCGCCAGCCAGCACAACTTCAGTACCATCCTCTCCTAGATGGTCTTCTTTGATGGTTTGTCTTCTGTCACATAGGACCAGAGACCTCGGCCTCCCAAGGCTGTCTTGACTAGCCTTGACCATAAAAGATAGTTAGCTCCCTTGAGAGTAACTGGAATGTTTACTTTGGTATTTTACATTTTTGGCAATTTCTGGAGTTGGAAATGAAAAACAGCTGAAGAACAAGATGAACTTTGCCAAAAATAGAAAAGAAAACTTAGAGATTTGCGGAAGTTAGGTAAAAGAATGAAGAAGAATATGTATCAAGAGCATAAGTTCTCTGATACCATGTGAGTTTTAGAGATTTAGGGGGAGATTAAGTGAATAACATCAAGAACAGATGAAGAACAAGACAGAAAGTGAAGAGAGAGTTCGTGAGGGAGGAGAGAGAGAGAAACAAAGAGAACAGAAGGAGAAATATTTTCCTTGCTGATTTAGTTGGTCCAAGAGTTACATAAATAGGAAGAAGATAAGACAATAAGAAATGAATAAACAAATGAACTCTGGATGGTCTCTGGTCTGGTCAGGGCACGCTCAGCTTGGACAGAAAGGGACAGCTCCCTTCTCTCTCTCTTCCTTGGCCAGACATGTGACTTTGGTTTGTCACCACACTCCAACGGCTCCAGCCACTTGCTTCCCCTTATTTAATTTATTCAGAGCCTAAGGAGACCAGAAGAAGTTATTTAAATCCGTCCTCAACCCTAACTTACCTTCCACGCCACTCTTAGGTCAAGCTGTATGGACAGACTTGCCTGCCAAGCTAACTTGAATTTTGGCCATTTCCTTATTTATTCTTGCTTCATCTCAACACTCCATAGGTTTGAGTAAGGCCTCTGGCAACCAATCTGGTCTTCTTTCTATCAATCTTCCCGTTTGCCAAGTATTTGATGGTGAAAATCCATCTACTGGTCACAGCCTTCTTCCCTTTTGGCAACTCACTTTCAAACCATGTGTCATTCTTGATCATAGCATCTACCTCAGCTCCAACTGATTCCTTCTATTCCTTGTCTTTAACAGCTTCCTCATAGGATCTTGGTATGTAACTCTCGTCCAATCTACCCATAAAGGCACAATGCTCCTTTGGATATTGTGTAAACGAGCACACCACTTGAGATGGGTGTTCAACAGCTTGGGCATTGTAATATACCCTAGTGTTAACCCAATCAGAGGGTGGTCCTCTTATCCTTGAGCTTCTTCTCAACGGTTTTTGCTGATCTACTCCACCATCTCCAGGTTCTTCCTCCTCTTGATGCCATGAATCTGAACTCCTCTGACTTTCTTGAGTATCACCACCTTGATCATGAGACCCGGAACTTCCATTTCCATCCTCTCGAGGAGAATCAAACTCTTCTTGACCTGAATCAAACTCTTCACTCCTGCCTGAGCTTCCTCTTTCCTGATCTTCAGTGTTTCCCCCCTCATGACCAAGGTGGGGAGACTGGTTTGCCTCATTTGTCCCTGCTGGACCATTTCCACTCGGGTTCTTGGTCACTCCAATGCCAAGACCTTCCAAGATAATCCTTAGAGTTGCTGCCTTATCCGAGGTAAGGTCCTTCAACTAGTCTTGATTCTTCTCCTCATAGTACCCTCTTTCTTCTATGAACTTTACATCCCTAGACACCAGAACTCTTCTTGCCACCGGGTCGTAACACTTGTATCCCTTCTGAGTTGTGGAGTAGCCTATAAACATTTCCTTTGTACTCTTGTCTTCTAACTTGTTCCTCATCTCTCCTGGAATCAGTACATAGCACAAGCATCCGAAGACCCATAGATAGTCCACTGATGGTTTGTACTTGTTTAGAACTTCAAAGGGAGCTTGATCATGCAATACCTTTGTAGGTGTGCGGTTGATGAGATAACAAGCTGTAGCCACAGCATTCCTCCAAATTCTCTTGGGAACATTGGCTTGAAACATTAAGGACCTTGCTACTTCCATGAGATGGAGATTCTTCCTCTCAGCAAATCCATTTTGCTGAGGAGTGTAAGGGCAACTGGTCTGGTGAAGGATCCCATGTCGAGCTAAGTGATCCTTGAATGCATGAGTTGTGTACTCTCCTCCATTATCTGATCTAAAAATTTTAAACTTAGCATGAAAATGGTTAGTCACAGAGGATTGAAAATTCTTAAATGCATCAAGGACCCTATCTTTTGATGGAATTAGTGTTAACCAGGTGTATTTAGATTTCTCATCAATGAATGTTACAAAGTACTTATGATTATCCCTAGATATGAAACTAGCAGTCCAAACATCAGAATGAATTAAATCAAAGCACTTCTCATAAACAGTAGATGATCTTGGAAAGACAGTCTTACAATGCTTGCCTAAAATGCAAGCTTCACACTCATTATTTTCGAAAACAACACCTGGTAACATCAAGTTCAAAGCTTTAACATGAGGATGTCCTAGTCTAGCATGCCACAAAGCATTCTTATTTAAAGCAGAAGAAACAATACTGAAGGAACAACTAAAATCAGAAACTGGATCAAGCTCTTCAAGCATATATAACTCGCCCTTGGTAACTCCTTTTCCAATCACATTTTGGTTCTCAATATCCTGAAACTCAACCTCGTTAGGACTGAATATAACCTTACAATTTAAATAATTAATGCACTTCTTAACCGATAACAAGTTTGAAATGAATTCAAGCATATAGAAAGCTCTTGAGTTCTTACTAAACAATTTTAGATTTCCCACTCCTCTAATAGGAATCTTATCACCATTAGCAATCATGACATGACCATTAGCTGGTTCAATGTCATTGATCAGATTGGTGTCACTTATCATGTGATGGGAAGCTCCTGAGTCTACTATCAATGGTTTAGACGAGCTATTAGCAATGTGACAAGTAACTTCAGGACTAGAACAATCAAGACCTTGGCGGTTCATTTCATTCTCTATTGTCCTACCGGTTCTATCAGTCCTAAGCTCATTCACAGTTCCTAGCTTACTAGCAATCATTGAAGCACCAAGAGAATACCCATTAAGGTTACCAAAGGTGTTACCACTCTCCTTAAGCATTTTGATGAGAGCTTCAATGTCAGACCTCCTTATGTAATCTTGATCATTGTTCCTGCTGGTGCTTCCCGTGTAGGCAACAAGGGACTTTCCTTCAATTGCCTCCCTCTTATCACCATCGGTTTCTTGCTTGAGGCAGCACCATTTGAACCCTCCGAGATGTGACCTGTGGCTTCCCTCTCCTTCATGAACTTGGCCGGCTTCAGATGTGGGTGTAGAATCCAGCACTGACTCTTCTTGTGATCATGCTTCTTGTAGTGATCACAGTTACCATTGAACCTCCTTTCTTCATACTTGTTGAAAGCTGCCTTGTTTGCCATTGGAGTTTCAACCTGATCAGTTTGCGCAGCTTGGTTAGCCAAGGTAATCTCCCCCTTACCTCCAAATAACCCAATAGAGCCATGTTCCTTTTGTATCTGAGCACATACATCTTCTAGAGATGGGAGCTTCTCAGCTCTCAAGATATGCTTGATGAGGATGTTCTAGGGTGGGTATAGGGTGAGCAGAAGTCCAAAGACCTTATCTTGCCCACGACTCTCATTCAACTCATCAGTATCAACTGTGCTTGGTCTCAACAACTCTAGCTCGGTCCAGAGTGCTCGGAACCTCTTAAGATGCTTAGTGAACTCCATATCTTCTTGTAGCAACCCATTGATTGCTCTCTTCACCACAAACACTCGGCTCAAGTTTGAGATGTTCCCATACACTTTCTTCAAGGTATCGCATAGATCCTTTGCGGTTTCACAGTAGCTATAAGCTTCCATGATAGGAGTCTCAATGGATCCTTGAAGTAGTGTCATCACCATTATGTCTTCTTGCTGCCATTTCTCCACCTCACTTGTGGAATTTGCAGCTTCACCTTTTTGAGTAATGAGCTTAGGAGCTTCAACGAATGTGATGTGACCCCATAAGCCCTTACTTCCCACAGCAGTCTTCACTAGGCGAGACCACAACAGATAGTTACTCCCCTTGAGAGTAACCGGAACCTTCATGCTAACACTATCCATCTACAACCAGCTTGACTTCAAAAGCTTGGAAACGAGTAGATCTATACCTTAGAACACGAATGAACCCAGAAACAAGATAAAAGGTTGAGTCTTTGAAGGTAAGAAAGTGAAAGACTCAAGCTTTTACACCACACAAGCTTCAAACTTCAGTGTTCTACCTGGATCTTCAAAGAACAGCCTTGGATCTTCAAAAAGCTTCAACCTTGATCTTCTTCAACTCGATGAACACAAACCCAGAAAGTGATGAACCTGGGTCTGATACCATAAGATCTTTTGATATCTTAGAAGAAATGTAACCAGGAAGAGACTAAGAACGGATTTGGAAAGAAATAGACTTGATTAAGACTTAACAAGAAGAGAGATTATGAAAGACTAGGAAGAACATTTTAGAGACTCGAAAACTAGAGAGAACTGTATGATTTATTCATCCACTCGGGGTTACATTATATAGAGAGAGTTACAAAGGTTTCCATAAAGCAAAGGGAGAAAGGAGTGGCTGAGATCAGTATCAAGGCGCGCCTAATTCAAACTGAGGCTTCCTGGCCAAGTAAATGGCATGAGCATCTTTGACAAGATGCTGATCCTTCCAACCTTTGCCAGCCTATCCACACAGATCTCTTCTTCCTTTCCAACGGGTGGATAAGGTTACCTCCCAAGTAAAGCAGTCAGGTGACTTTGGTTTTACCCGAATGGTAAAACCTGGTCGAGTTGCTTTTGGTCGACCTTATACGGCCTGTACGGCCTTGCATGGCCTTGTACGGCCTTGTACGGCCTTGTACGGCCTGTACGGCCTGTACGGCCTTGTACGGCCTTGTACGGCCTTGTACGGCCTTGTACGGCCTTTACGGCCTTGTATGGACAAGGTCGACCCAAACCATTCTCCTCTCTTTTTTCTAATCAACCCCAAAGTGGATACCACAACTTAACATTTTGTTCATCTTTGACGGCTCTCTCCTGTTGTCAAGTGTTCTTCTGGTGTGTAATATCCAGAGCCTTAAGAGTGTCTATCTCGGTTTGTCATTTTTGAACTAGTCATCTAGGAGTATCAAGAGATCTCTCATCCCTCTTGTGTCACCATTCGATCTACAGCCTTGAAGAACTTGAGTCTCTGATTCGTTCTTGCAAGGATCTATCCTCCCATCAACCAAAGAAGTATCCTAGGAGTGTGTCAGGAAGGAAAGGCCTTGACATCTCAACACACTCCCTTGAAGAGCATGGATCATGAGCTGATCAGGAGGTCAGACATTGATGTCCTCATCAAAGCCCTCAAGGAGAATGGTAATGTATCTAGTAACCCTCTAGGGTACTCCTTTGCTGCTTATAGCTTGTCTAGTATCCCTAATCACTTGAAAACTGAAAATGACTGTCATATTGCTGCATCTAGGTTGCTTAAGAACCGTGATCATTTAGAACATAAACTTGAATCGACTAGTTCCTATCATGATCATAACACTAGTAAACCTCTAGTTGTTGATTCAGGAGACTCTCACCATATGATTAGTGATGATAATTTGATAAAGGACATAGAACCTGATCATGGTCATGTAATGATTGCTAATGGTGATAGAATAACAAGAAGAGGAATCGGCAAGTTGAACCTATTTGATAAGGAGTCTAAAGCTTTTTATTGTTGAACTGAATAAGAGATGGGATTATGTTCTATGGAGAAGGCTAGAGAAGACTAATGAAATGGAGAGGAAGAAGTTTGGGAGTGTTCGTACAGTTATGTACAAGGCCGTACAGTTAGGCCGTACAAGGTGTGCGTACAACCTATATGTCGACCAAAGTTACTTTGGGTCGACCACTGTAATTCCGGGTAAACCAGAGAAAGTTACCATGCGCGGATAAGCTTCTTCTCTTCTTCCTTCCGTGTGTCCACATGCACTGAACCTTATGGATAAGGTTTACCCAGCGCGTAGATAGGCTGGCCAAGAGCATCTGGTCAAGATGCCATTGGCATCAAGCAAGTGAGCCTTCTGGTCCATGTATTTCAAGCCAGGTGCGCCCAAGACCTTCACTTCACATGCTCGTGTTGAAACCTTATCCTCTTGTATCCGTTAAGCTTATTTTCCCTTCTCTATATATTTTGTAATCCTTCTCATTCATTAATCAAGCAAGTATTCGAGTTTCTCTTATTCTCTCTAGGTGTTCTTCATGTTCTTCATCGCGAAATGATTTCTTAGTAAAGTCTTAACCTTTTAGTCTCCAAATCTCTTCTAGTCTCTCGTAAACACTCTTCTATCCGTTTATACTCAGATTCTACTCAGTCTTTCATTTATATGCCTGAATTCACATTTAATCTGTTGTCAGTTAAGAGATGCACCACTGATTTGCATTGTAATGTTATAATCAGCCCTAATAATGTGAATTTTCAGGATATTGAGAGCCATAAGTTGATCGGAAAGGGAGTAACAAAAGGAGATCTTTACATGCTTGAAGACACTGCCCCTAGTTCTGATTTTAAATACTCGTTTAGTTCTACTTCTGTGTTGAATAATGATGCATTGTGGATGCTAGAGTAAGTCACCCTCATGTTAGAGCTCTAAGTTTAATGTTGCCAGGTGTCATGTATAAGAATAATGAATGTGAAGCATGTATCTTGGGTAAACATTGCAAGGCAGTTTTTCCAAAATCTACTACTCTTTATGAAAAGTGTTTTGATCTTGTGCATTCAGATGTGTGGACTGCTCCTTGTTTATCTACGGAAAAATACAAGTACCTTGTTACAATCATTGATGAAAAATCAAAATACACCTGGATAACTCTCATTCAAACTAAGGATAGAGTTCTTGATGCATTTAGAAACTTTCATGCTTATGTGATCCATGCCAAGATTAAGATTTTCAGGTCTGATAATTGTGGTGAGTACACAAGCCTGACATTCAAGCAACATCTAGCTCAACATGGGATCCTTCACCAAACAAGCTGCCCTTACACTCCGCAACAAAACGGAGTGGCTGAAAGGAAGAATATGCATCTTATGGAGGTGGCTCGGTCGATCATGTTCCAGTCAAATGTTCCCAAAAGGTTTTGGAGTTATACTGTGATGACTGCATGCTATTTGATCAACAGAACACCTACCAAAGTTCTAGATGACAAGGCTCCATTTGAAGTTCTAAACAAGGAGAAGCCGATCTTAACTCATCTAAGGGTGTTTGGGTGCCTATGCTTTGTTCTGATCCCCTGGGAGATGAGGAACAAACTGGAACCAAAGAGCACAATGGCAATGTTCATTGGATATTCTACAACACAGAAGGGTTACAAGTGCTTTGATCCATAGACGAGACGAGTTCTGGTGTCTAGGGATGTGAATTTTGTGGAGTCGAGAGGGTACTATGAAGAGAAAAGTTGTGATGAATTGAAGGATCTATCCCAAGCCTCTGATAAGGCAGCTAGTCTCCGGATTATTCTTGAGGGTCTTGGGATCAATACAACCCAGGATCAGAGGAGGGAATAAGGGCCAAACACTCATGAAGCTGAATATCAAACTCACCATGATCATGAAGGGGGAAATGGACCTGAGGCCGAAGGTCAAGATGAGGAACACTCAGGAGATCATGATCAAGGTGAGGCATCAAGGGAAGAAAACAATACACCTGAAGGAGAAGGTCATGAGGAACTAGTGGAAGAAGCTCCACCACTGAGGAGGAGTATGAGAGTGAGGAGAGATCCATCGAACTGGGTCAACACACGGGTGTACTACAATGCCCAAGCAGTAGCTCATCCAAGTCAGGTGGTATGTTCTTTTGCCGAGTTCCCAAAAGAGCATTGTGCTTTCATAACTTGTCTGGATGAAAGCCAAGTGCCAAAATCATATGAAGAAGCTATGAAGGATGAAAAATGGAGAGCCTCAGTTGCGGATGAAGCTAATGCCATGATCAAGAATGAGACATGGTATGAAAGTGAGCTGCCTAAAGGGAAGAAAGCAGTAACCAGTATGTGGATATTCACCATCAAGTTCCTGCCAAATGGGAAGATAGATAGAAGGAAGACAAGACTGGTGTCTAGAGGCTTCACTCAAACCTATGGAGAGGACTATCTTGACACCTTTGCTCCAGTGGCTAAACTCCATACCATTCGAATTGTTCTATCAGTGGCAACCAATCTGAAATGGGATCTTTGGCAAATGGATGTCAAGAATGCTTTTCTACAAAGAGAACTTGAAGATGAGGTCTATATGAAGCCACCACCAGGCCTTGAAAATATTGTGAAACCAGGGAATGTGCTGAGGTTGAAGAAAGCCATATACGGCCTAAAGCAGTCGCCTAGAGCTTGGTACAACAAGCTGAGCACTACCTTGAATGGGCGAGGCTTCAGGAAGTCTAAGTAGATCACACCCTCTTCACTCTCATCACCAGCTCAGGTATTATTGTCCTTCTAGTTAATGTTGATGATATCATCATAACTGGAAGTGACAAAGAAGGTATACAAGATACTAAAAACTACCTGAAATCTGTGTTTCAAATCGAAGACTGTTAACTTGAAGAGATACAATGAGACTTATAAGAGATGAGATGGAGGCAAAGAAGATAGTGTGGTGTGAAGGATCTTTTGCAACGAGTATGGATAAGGCTGTGGAAAGCTTCTGAGTGTGCAAGAGACTGAGGAACATCAAGGAGAAGTCTAAGGAAGACCTTGGGAAGCTTTGGTGAGAAGAAAGGATCAAATGGTCGAGTTTAGGGTGAGGTGTACGGATGGCCGTATGGCCATACGGACTGTACGGACTGTACGGACAAACCTCGACCCAAAACCATCTTTACTTGACCATTTGAACATAAAAGAAGTTTATGTCTTGTGCAAACTTAGGGAAAAAGCTGTATGGACCAGCTTGATGTTTATGGCCATACAACCCTAAAGAAAGCACAATACTTGTGAACCAAGCTTCAAGAAGGTTTATTATGGTGAGCAAAGACTTGGGATCCGTGGGAGGCTTAGGCAAGGAGAAAAATGCTCAGAATATACCTTAGGCGAAAAGGAATAGCTGTCTACTTTCAAGGAAGGAGCCGATTATTGATAAGCTTATGGATAAGCTTATCCACTGGCCAAAAGCAAAGGAAGAGCAGCTTGGGACAGCCTGTCCCAAGCATGTGAGCAATTCCAGCCAAGTATTTCAAACCAAGTCTGTTGACTACATGCGTTGCTTGATCTTTTTGTAAACCCTAATGTAGCTCTCTCTCTCTCTCTCTATATATATTCAGATCTCTGTCGAGTGTAAACACTAAGCGAGTAAGGGGAAAACCCCTCTCAACTTCAGAAATAAAGCTTGTTGTGTTCTTGATTCGAATCCCTCTCAAGTCTTCCCCTTTCTTAGTCTTTTAATCTCTCTTAGTCTCTCTTAGTCTATGATTCTTATTCAATTTCACACAAGTAAACCAGAACCCTTTCTCTTCATCATTTCGTGTTCATCATTGCCTTAAAGGCTTGTTCATCACGCACAATCCCAGATCCACATACTCTGGTAAAATCCAACATGGTATCAGAGCCAAGTTCATCAGAACTTGGTGTCTAGCTTCCGCAAAGATCAAGGCTTTCTCTCATGCCATCAAAACCCAGAAAGAAGTTTCCTTTCCAGCCGGTTCAACCTCAACAAGAAGGTGTTCATCCGCAAACCCAGAAGCTGTTCTTGAAGTCTCATACTCTCTCATACCGTCCAGAATAAAGGAGAGCCTTGGGTCCAGAAGTTATGGAGTGGTTTAGCTACCCTCTTCATCAAATCAAGTCCAAGGCGTGTTCTTATTCAAAGACCAAGAAGAAAGGTGAAAGCTTTCACCTTGTTACTGGTGGGGGCGACCAAAGTATGAAGAAAGGTGGGGACTTTAGGCATGGAGAGTCCAAGGGAAGGTCCATGGAGGAAGGAGGTGTTGGAGTCGCGACCAATAGCCCCTGATCTTGCCATGAATCAAAGGTGTTCAAGGAACTAACACTAGTTCCTTGTTTGTAAGAACCTACTGTCCCTTGTTATAAAGCTTGATACTTTTTGAACTGAATGTGTTGTATGATGTGTTTGAGACCTAAGGATGTGTTAAGATTGCTAGATATGAATGTTAAGAATCTATCCGAGGATGTTTAGATGACTCGTTTTGAATGGCTGAGTGTTTAAAGTGCTTACTCCCGTTCTAAATGTTGCTTGACATGATATTAGATAGCATGTTCTGAATCTGCTTGCATACATGAATAGAAACTGATTAAAGTAAAGCATTTGGGTCTGGTATTTGGAAATGACATTGATGCTTAGTCTCTATTCTAATGAATTTCTTGCTAGGATGATAGATAGTTGTATCTAATTCGAATTGCATTCATGAAGTAAATATGTTAAGGCTGTTGCATACTCTTGTCATTGGGGCTGCCTTAAGGTTGAGACACCTAGACTAATGTCTAAGGGTTGTTTAAGGCATGGAATGGTTGCCTAAGTGATTTGTGATAGCATTTAGAGAGTGGTAAGCTTGCATTAGATGGATCTCAATGATAATGAGATGACGTCTAAGTGCAAAGCTTGTGACATTGGTGATCAAACTTGATGATTAGTCAAGGTTTGATCCCAATGCAAGTGTTTCTTATCTTGTTTGGAGTTTGAGTGTTCTTTCAGGATGCACAAGGAGTGTCACTTGTTCAGCATCAATCCGAAACAAGAGGAAGACTTGGTCCATTGTGTGGAGCAATGGGAAGGTTCTTGGTGTAGTAGCCGGTTATAAGAAGCGCAGACCATGAAGGTTGTTAAGCTCCTGGTTCAACGCACACAAGAAGAAGAAGGTCACCACCAAAGTCATGAGGAAGGCTGGTGATCCATGGGTACTTGAAGCTGAAGACATGGAGGTGGACCAGTGGTTTAAGCACAGCTGTTGGGGTGGTGTGCTCCTGGTTTGGATGCTCATTCAGGTTAACTTTCAAGCTTGAACCTAGACTCAATTCAAGCTTGAGGTGGGGACTTGAGTGAGCTACCTGGTGATCTAAGTTCAAGACCTGTTTCCTCCTTACCATTACAAGAGAATGAAGACGAAGCTATCCGGGTTTAGGCAGTGGCGTGTCTAGACAAGAGGCCGTTCAGAGCAGTCTTGGCTGTGTCATGAAGAAGGTTACTCTAGCAATGCGGCTTCAGGGTTTGAGGTGGTTTTCGAGAGCTGATGAAGACACTAGCATTCCATGAAGATAGCAGAATCAGAAGTGAGGTTGTATTGGTTTGTAGTCCAAGATCATGAAGCAATCCTTCGAAGCTTGACTTGTTCCACATGGTCAAGCTTGAGGGGGAGTATTGAGAAGCTTCAATGATCTGTGAAGATGGAGTCCTTGGTGGTTATTCAAGAAGAAGAAGCAACCAAGGCAGGGGATGAAGATGGTACTCAATGGAGTTTGTATCTTGGTAATCCGAGCACTTAAACCCAACAAGAGGTTGGGTGAAAGGGGGAGAGACCAAGATCAGTATGAGATGCGCTAGATGAGCTCAAGAAGAGTTAGTGGTGTGAAATGAAAGTAGGTCCAGACTTGCACCACAGTGAGGCCATGATGTAGAGTTCTTTGTGTCCACCACACTGGTTGAGACACAAAGAACTCATTGGCCAATCCCTAGGCCTTGGAAATCTTACTCTTTCCTTATAATGGTTTTATCCCAAAAAGGGTTTTCTTTGATAAGGTTTTTAATGAGGAGACTCTTCAAGGTTCCAAGCTTGACTTAGGATTACTAGAGTCAAGCTTGAGGGGGAGTGTAAACTTGAAGAGATACAATGAGACTTATAAGAGATGAGATGGAGGCAAAGAAGATAGTGCGGTGTGAAGGATCTTGTGCAACGAGTATGGAGAAGGCTGTGGACAGCTTCTGAGTGTGCAAGAGATTGAGGAACATCAAGGACAAGTCTAAGGAAGACCTTGGGAAGCTTTGGTGAGAATAAGGGATCAAATGGTCGAGTTTAAGGTGAGGTGTACGGATAGCCGTACGACCGTACGGACTGTACGGATGGCCGTACGGCCGTACAGACTGTACGGACCGTACGGACTGTACGGACCAACCTCGACCCAAAACCATCTTTACTCGACCATTTGAACATAAAAGAAGTTTTATGTCTTGTGCAAACTTAGGGCAAAAGCTGTACGGACCAGCTTGATGTTTATGGCCGTACAACCCTAAAAAAAGCACAAGACTTGTGAACCAAGCTTCAAGAAGGTTTATTATGGTTTGCAAAGACTTAGGATCCGTGGGAGGTTCAGGCAAGGAGAAAGATGCTCAGAATATACCTTAGGAGAAAAGGAAGAGTTATCTACTTTCCAGGAACGAGCCGTTTATGGATAAGCTTATGGATAAGCTTATCCATTCGCCAAAAGCAAAGGAAGAGCAGCTTGGGACAGCCTGTCCCAAGCATGTGAGCAATTCCAGCCATGTATTTTAAACCAAGTCTGTTGACTACACATGCTTTGCTGGATCTTCTTGTAAACCCTAATGTATATCTCTCTCTATATATATATATATATTCAGATCTCTGTCAAGTGTAAACACTAAGGGAGTAAGGGGGAAAACCCGTCTCCACTTCAGAAATAAAGCTTGTTATGTGTTTGATTCGAATCCCTCTCAAGTCTTCCCCTTTCTTAGTCTCTTTAATATCTATAAGTCTCTCTTAATCTCTGATTCTTATTCAAGTTCACAAAAGTAAACCAGAACCCTTACTCTTCATCATTTCGTGTTCATCCTTGCCTTAAAGGCTTGTTCATCACACACAAACCCAGATCCACATACTCTGGTAAAATCCAACAAAGACTTAGGGGAGATGAAATACTTCCATGGAATTGAGATATGTAGGTCCAAGGAAGGCTTCTTCATGTCCGAAAGAAAATACACTCTTGATGTTTTGAAAGATGCAGGTAAACTTGGTGGGAAGGCAGCCAAAATGCCGTTGGAAGATGGGTACAAAGTCCCACGAGAGTGGGAGATTGAGAACAGTCAATACCTTGAAGATCCTAAACTCTATAAGAGGATAGTTGGTAAGTTAATATACTTGACTATTACCTGTCCTGATATTTGTTTTGCTGTGAACCAGGTGAGCCAGCATATGCAAGAGCCATGGGAATATCACTGGAGGATGGTGGAACGGATACTAAGCTACCACAATGGATCACCAGGTCAGAGTATGGATGGGGTGTAATGAGAGCGCTGAAGTGGTGGGATACTGTGATGCGGATTGGGCAGGAGATAGGGCTGATAGAAAGTCTACTACAGGCTACTGCACCTTCATTGGAGGAAACCTGGTCACTTGGAAAAGCAAGAATCAGAAGGTGGTGTGTTGTTCGAGTGCTGAAGCTGAGTATAGAGCCATGCTGAAGCTGACAAATGAGTTGGTGTGGATCAAAGGGATCCTGAAGCATCTAGGAGTGGAGCAAGCCACACCAATGACTATGCATTGTGACAACCAGGCGGCTATCCACATTGCAACAAACTCAGTGTTTCATGAGAGGACCAAGCACATTGAGGTGGACTGCCACAAAGTGAGGCATATGATTGGTCTTGGAGAGATCTTGCCATGCTATACAAGGACTGAGGATCAGTTGGCGGATGTCTTTACCAAGGCAGCAAGGCAAAAGGTTATTGTTTCTATTCACACCAGATTAGGACTCATTGACCTTACACCAGACAACTAATCCCCTCGCTATAGGGTCTCCACTCTTTTTCCCTCATCAAGGGGTTTTATCCCACAAAGGGTCTTCCCTTTGGTGAGGTTTTTAATGAGGGAGATCTCATAGCATTCCAAGCTTGACTTGTTCCACATGGTCAAGCTTGAGGGGGAGTTTTGATCTGATTGAATAAAGAAGAGAGGCTTAGAGGTATTAATCTGAGGAATGAGTTCACGAGAAAGTTGGTGAAAAGTTAGGGCGAGTGTATGGACAGTACGGACCGTACGGACTGTACGGCCGACTATACAGACCACTCGGCCCAAACTTGTTTAAACCCGACCAAAATATATTTTGGTGTTGTGCAAAAATGGGGTTAAATTGTACGGATGGACCATGTCCGTACAACTCGAGGTCCGTACATCAATGGTGGAAACTTGGGTCTCAAGGAAGAAGGGTGGCAGGTAAACTAGTTGGGTGAAAAGAAGAAGGTTAACCTTGAGGTAACCCGGTAAGAAGTTGGCTCGCGGATAAGGAGATAAGGCTTGACCAGAGAGGCTGGCTCGTGCTGGAAAAGCAATGGTATCTAGTCAAGATGCCAAAGGCATCTTGCCTTCTCAGCCAAGTATTCAAAACGAGGCGCGCTTCCTTCCTAGAGTGACCACGTCTCTGCCTTTGCTACCATACTCCTCTTGACCGTTTGTGGATGAGATTAAACCTAGACCATACTCTCTATATATTGTAACCGAGACTCTTTTGATTAATCAAGAAATACATTTTCTCTTTTCGAGTTACTCTCTTTTCTCTCTCTCGTTCATCATGAACATCAAGCAATTTCCTCTCTAATCTCTCACTCTTTTCACTTTTTCTCTCTTAATCTCGCATTATCTACTATCATTCTCTCAAAATCTCAAAATGCAAGCTTCACACTCATTATTTTCAAAAACAACACCTGGTAACATCAAGTTCAATGCTCTAACATGAGGATGTCCTAGTATAGCATGCCACAAAGCATTCTTATTCAAAGTAGAAGAAACATAAGTAAAGGAACAGCTAAAATCAGAAACACGAGCAAGCTCTTCAAGCATATATAACTCGCCCTTGGTAACTCCTATTCCAATAACCTTTTGGCTCTCAATATCCTGAAACTCAACATTGTTAGGACTGAATATGACTTTGCAATTCAAATCAGTAGTACATTTCTTAACAGACAACAAGTTTGAAGTGAATTCAGGCATATAGAAAGCTCTTGAGTTCTTACTAAACAATTTTGGATTTCCTACTCCCCTAATGAATCTTATCACCATTAGCAATCATGATATGACCATTAGCTGGTTCAATGTATTTGATCAAATTGGTGTCACTTATCATGTGATAAGAAGCCCCTGAGTCTACTATCAATGGTTTAGATGAGCTACTAGAAATGTGACAAGTAACTTTAGGACTAGAACAATCAAGACTTAGGCGGTTCATTCCATTCTCTATTGTCCTACCGGTTCTATCAGTCCTAAGCTCGTTCACAATTTCTAGCTTACTAGAAATCATTGAAGCACCAAGAGAATACCCATTAAGGTTACCAAAGGTGTTACCATTCTCCTTAAGCATTTTGATAAGAGCTTCAATGTCAGACCTCCTTATGTAGTCTTGATCATTGTTCCTGCTGGTGCTTCCTGTATAGGCAACTAGAGACTTTCCTTCACTTGCCTCCTTCTTATCACCATAGGTTGTCTTGCTTAAACCAGCAGCATTTGAACCCTCCGATATGTGAGCTCTGGCTTCCCTCTCATTCATGAACTTGGCTGGCTTGAGATGTGGGTGGAGGATCCAGCATTGACTCTTCTTGTGGCCATGCTTCTTGCAGTGATCACAGTTACCATTGAACCTCCTTTCTTCGTATTTGTTGTAAGCCGCCTTGTTTGCCATTAGAGTTTCAGCCTGATCAGTTTGCACAGCTCGGTTAGCTAGAGTAAGCTCCCCTTTACCTCCAAACAACCCAACAGAGCCTTGTTCCTTTTGGATTTGAGCTCACACACCTTCTAGAGATGGAAGCTTCTCTGCTCTCAAGATGTGCTTGATGAGACTGTTGTAAGCTGGGTTAAGGGTGAGAAGGAGTCCAAAGACCTTATCTTGCTCACGCCTCTCATTCAACTCATCAGCATCAACCGTGCTAGGTCTCAGCATCTCTAGCTCAGACCAGAGAGCTCAGAACCCCCCAAGATTCTTTGTGAACTCCATATCTTCTTGTATCAACCCATTGATTGCTCTCTTCACTTCAAACACCCGGCTCAAGTTTGAGATGTTCCCATACACTTTATTCAAGGTATCCCATAGATCCTTTGCAGTTTCACAGTAGCTATAAGCTTCCATGATTGAAGTCTCATGGGATTCTTGAAGTAGTGTCATCACCATCATATCTTCTTGCTGCCATTTCTCCACCTCAATTGTGGCATTTTCAGCTTCTCTTTCTAGAGTAATGTGTTTAGTGTTGATCTGAGTAAATAAAGAAGAGAGGTTAGAGGTCTTAAACTGAGTAAGGGGTCCATAAGAAGGTTGGTGCAAAGTTAGGGCGAGTGTACAGACAATACAGACCGTACGGATTGTACGGCCGACTGTGCGCACCACTCGACCCAAACCAGTTTAGAATCGACCAAAACATATTTCTGGACATGTGCAAAAATAGGGCAAAGTTGTACGGATGGACCTAGGCCGTACAACTCCCTATCCGTACAAGTGTGAAGAGAAACTTGTGTCACAAGAAAAGGAGTAACCAAGGTGAACGAGTGGGATAGTAAAGGAGAAGTTAACTCGTGTGCTTATCCGGTAAAAAGAGAAGGAAAAGCTCGTGGATAAGGCTTGACCAGACAGGCTGGATCGAGCTGTAAAGGGCAAGGTATCTGGTCAAGATGCCAAAGGCATCTTGCCTTCTCAGCCAAGTATTCGAAATTCAAGCGCACTTCCTTTGTAGAGTGTCTACGTCTCTGCCTTGCACACCACACCCCTTTGGACCGTTTGTGGATCAGATTAAACCTAGACCTTAATCTCTATATATTGTAAACGAGAATCAGTTCATTAATCAAACAATACATTTTATTCTCGAGTTACTCTTTCCTTTCTCTCTCGTTCATCATGAACATCAAGCAATCTCCTCCCTAATCTCTCACTCTCTTTCACTCTTTCTCTCTTACATTCACATACTTTCCTCTTATTCTCTTAAAATCTCATGGTACCAGAGCCAGGTTCCTCATATCCTGGTGTTTAGATCTATTATCCTTCAGCTTCATGTTGAGTTCAAAGGTTCAAACTTTCTGGGTTCTTGAAGGTCGTTTAGAAGATGGAAGGAAGCAAGGTGATGATAGCTGTTCTGGTTACTCTTAAAGGTGGCGGAAACTACCTGTTGTGGTCTCGGTTAGTGAAGATTGCGGTTGGGAGTAAGGGTTTGTGGAGTCACATCTCAGATGGAGCTCCAAAACCAGTTGCTAGTGAAGAAGAAGGTGCAAAGGAGCTTGCTTTAGCTGATCAACAGAAGTGGAGTCAAGACGATATGATGGTGCTAACCATGATCCAAGGATCTCTAGATCCACCCATACTTGAGGCATACAGCTACTGCGAGACTCTAAAGGACCTGTGGGAGACTCTCCAGAATATCTATGGAAACACTTCCAATCTGAGCCGGGTGTTTGAGCTAAAGAGAGCCATTAACACTCTTGCAGAAGAAGATGTCGAGTTTACCAAACACTTGGGTAAGTTCTGGGCCTTGTGGTCTGATCTAGAGATGCTTAGGCCAAACACAACGGATCAAGACATACTCATGGAGAGGCGGGAACAAGATCAGGTGTTTGGATTACTTTTGACCCTGAATCCTGCCTTCAACGACCTGATCAAACACATACTGAGTATTGAAATGAAGAAATAAATAAGAGAGGGGCATTGACTTAAACAAGAGCAAGAAGAAGGTTCAGAATGGTCTTGTCCGTACAGATGGTCCCACACAAGCAAAACTTTCCTTGGACGTCAAGCATGAAAGTCTGATTGATCATAGATCCGTTGGAGGTTCCCTACACACCTTCCTGACTACTCAGAGACTCACAAGACCGTTGGAAGCAAGAACAAACAAAGATCACATGTGAAGATAAGAGGAGAGAGGCATTATGTCATGTCACTTTCATCCTCTTGTCCCCTTGTGACAATAGCTTTATCCATTGGGTAAAAGAAAGTGTACCATGGAAATAGAAAGGAGTAGCTTGATTCCAGTAACCCTTGAGGGTACTAACTACTTACCTTGGTCAAGAGTGGCCACAGTTACCTTGGGAAGTCATGGAATTTGGGACAGCCATATCATGAAGGCTGAAGCTTCAAAGAGGATAACTCAAGAGGATGGTCAGGTTATTTGCGTGAGGGATGAAGACAAGTGGGTCAGAGAGGACCAACAAGCACTTAGGATCATTCGCAGATCTCTCTGAATCAATTTTGGAGGCTTACTCACACTGTGAAACCACCAAGGATCTATGGGAGAGTCTGCGAACTGTTTAAGGTCTCTCCAACCTGAGTCGTGTGTTTGAAGTAAAGAGGATTATCAACAACCTAAGCCAGGCGGAAGTGGAGTTCAATCAATATTTTGGCAAGTTCAGAAGCTTATGGGCAGAGCTGGATATGCTTAGACCTTTCTCCTTAGATCCAAAGGTCATAAGGGAAAGATATGAACAAGACAAGGTTTTCAGTCTTCTCCTGAATCTCAGTCCATCTTACAACCAGCTTATAAAGCATATTCTAAGAGAATCCAAACTTCCAAACCTAGAGGAGGTGTGTTCTCTGGTCCAAAGAGAACAAGGAGCTCACAACCTTTTCAAGGAAGAGAAGAAAATGGGTCATCATAGAAAGGATATGCATAAGAAGAAGGAGAGGACGTGGCTGGTATATGAAGGCAATATAAGAAAGCAGAAGCTAGACCATAAAAGAACCAAGCTCAGTAATCTCAAAATCAAACCTGATGCCAACAAGCTAAAGGAAGATGAGGAAGAAGTCTTGAAAGGAAAATCAATGTATTCTGCTTTCATGAGTCAATCTATTGGAGGAAAAGATTGGAACAAGGCAGTGATCAATGATGGTCCCATAAAGATGAGTGATATAGAGCCACTGATCAAAGCAGCCAAAGCCATTATCTCCTCTAGAAAGTCTGGTACACATTCCCTTATCTCTAAGCCAATCATAATAGACTCAGGAGCTAGTCATCATATGATTAGTGAGAGGAATCTTATTAGTCATGTTAGGCCTGCCTTAGGGAATGTAATAATAGACAATGGAGATACGGTGAAGATAGAAGGAATAGGGAACCTTAAGTTATTTGATAGAGAATCCACCGCCTTTTATATGCCTAGTTTTGCTTCTAACCTTCTCTCTGTAAAAAAGGCCACGGTTGACATAAATTGTCAGGTTGTTTTTAGGCCTAATGATGTTGAGTTTCAGGACCTTAAGACATGGGAGGTGATTGGTGAAGGAAACAGTCAGGGTGGTTTATACCATCTCCAAAAGACTAAGCATTTTAAACTCTCTACTCCTCATTTATGCATGATTAGTAACTCATCTGTGTGTGATAGCAGTACTTGGCATGCTAGATTAGGCCACCCTCACACTCGTGCATTAGAGATTATAATGCCTGATATGTCATTTAACCATTTAGAATGTGAAGCATGCATCTTAGGAAAGCATTGCAAATCTGTGTTTCCAACATCAGAAACCATTTATGAGAAATGCTTTGACTTAGCTCACTCTGATGTGTGGACATCTCCTTGCATGTCTAGGGATAACCACAAGTATTTTGTTACTTTTATAGATGAGAAATCAAAGTATACTTGGTTAACCTTGTTGCCTTATAAGGATAGTGTGTTAGATGCTTTTCTGAACTTTCAACCCTATGTCACTAACCATTTTAAAGCTAATGTGAAGGTACTGAGGTCAAACAATGGAGGAGAGTATACAAGCTATGCTTCCAAGAATCATCTGGAAAAACATGGTATAGTTCACCAAACAAGCTGTCCTTATACTCCTCAGCAAAATGGAGTGGATGAAAGAAAGAATAGGCATTTGGTGGAGGTGGCTAGATCAATGATGTTTCATGCAAATGTCCCTAAGAGATTTTGGAGTGATTCTGTGGTAACAGCATGCTATCTGAGCAACCGGATTCCTACCAAGGTGTTGAAGGACATCTCTCCTTACGAAGTGTTATACAAAACCAGACCATCTATTCATCACCTCAGAGTGTTTGGATGTGTCTGCTTTGTGTTGATACCAGGAGAGCAAAGGAACAAACTAGAAGCAAAAAGCATGAAGTGTATGTTCATAGGACACTCCTCTACACAGAAAGGATACAAGTGCTACAATCCAGAAACAAGAAGAGTACTTGTATCCATAGATGTAAAGCTTATTGAAGGAAAAGGGTTCTATGCTGAGAAGAATTGGGATGAGCTCAAAGGTCTCTCTCAAGCATCAGATAAGGCTAATAACCTGAGGATAATTTTGGAAAATCTTGGAATCAGTTTATCAAAGGAAAGGGAGGCAAGAGAAGCTTCTCCTACTCAAGAGACTGAACAAGAGGCTGATGAAGACACTCATCCGGATCCTGAAGGGGGCAATGAACAAGAACCAGAACAGCAACAAGGTTCAGTTGCTCATGATCAGGAGAGTGCACAAGATCAGGAGACTGCTCAAGTTCATGAGGGAGAAGAGCAGCAATATGAACAAGCTCAGGTTCAAACTTTGAGAAGAAGTACAAGGGTAAAGAAAGATCCTTCTAACTGGGTGAACACAACAGTCTACTTCAACAGTCAAGCAATAGCTCATCCCACTTCAGAAGTATGCTCCTTTGCGCAATTGCCATCTGAGCATCAAGCTTTCATTGTTGTTTAGATGAATCATATATACCAAGATCATATGCAGAAGCAATGGAGCTTGAGGAGTGGAGAAACTCAGTTGGAGATGAGATAAATGCCATGATCATTAATAATACTTTGTATGAAAGTGAACTCCCAAAGGGAAAGAAAGTTGTGTTAAGCAAGTGGGTGTTCACTATCAAGTTTCTACCAAATGGCATGGTGGAGAGGCACAAAACAAGAATAGTTGCAAGAGGCTTCACTCAGACATATGGAGAGGATTATGTTGATACATTTGCACCAGTAGCCAAGCTACATACAATCCGGATCATTCTATCACTTGCAACAAATTTGGAGTAAGAATTATGGCAGATGGATGTCAAGAATGCTTTCCTTCAAGGAGAGCTAGAAGATGAGGTCTACATGCACCCTCCTCCTGGTATAGAGCACTTGGTCAAGCTTGGAAATGTTCTAAGACTCAAGAAGGCAATCTATGGACTGAAGAAATCACCAAGAGCTTGGTATCACAAGCTGAGTACTACATTAAATGGAATAGGCTTCAGAAAATCAGAAGCTGATCACACCCTATTCATTCTTCCTGGTCCAAGAGGCATTGTGGTCATCTTCATTTATGTGGATGATATAATCATCACAGGCAGTGACAAAGAGGGAATCCAAGAAACCAAGGTATTCCTGAAATCTGTATTTGACATTAAGGATTTAGGTGAACTCAAGTACTTCCTTGGGATTGAAGTATGCCGCTCTAAAGAGGGGCTCTTCTTACCTCAAAGGAAGTACACACTTGATTTTTTAACTGAGGCAGGAAACCTTGGAGGAAGACCAGCCAAAACTCCTCTTGAAGATGGCTACAAAGTGCTGCCAGATGGGGAGATTGAAAACACTCCATTTGATGATGTCAAGAAGTATAGACGGATGGTTGGGAAACTAATCTATCTGACCATCACTAAACCAGACATCTGCTCTGCTGTGAACCAAGTCAGTCAACACATGCAGGGGCCTAAAGTACACCATTGCAACATGGTTGAGAGGATCATGAGATACTTAAGGGAGGCTCCTGGTCAAGGTGTATGGATGGGGTGCAATGGAAGCACATAAACTGTAGGATATTGTGATGCTGACTGGGCAGGAGATAGGGTTTATAGGAAATCAACTACTGGTTATTGCACATTCATTGGAGGCAACTTGGTGACTTGGAAGAGCAAGAAGCAGAAGGTTGTATCATGTTCTAGTGCTGAGGCAGAGTATAGAGCTATGAGGAAGCTCACCAATGAGTTGATATGGATCAAGGGATTGCTTGGGGACTTGGGGATTTAGACTACATCACCAATCACAATTCATTGTGACAATCAAGCATCTATTCACATTGCCAGCAACTCAGTCTTCCATGAAAGGACCAAACACATTGAAGTAGACTGCCACAAGGTTAGACAAGTTGTGGAGAAGTAAATCATCCTACCTTGTTACACAAGAACTGAAGATCAGTTAGCTGATATCTTCACCAAAGCAGCAAGCGCCAAAGTCTATGAGTTAATCCACTCTAAGTTGAGACTCATAGACCTCACTTCTCATTGACTCTCCTAGCATGAAGGTCTCTACTCTTTTTACTTAGGGTGTTTTTATCCCGCTGGGTTTTGCACACTAAGGTTTTAATGAGGGAGATTCTTCATGTGTCCAAGCTTGATCAGTCCCTATGGTCAAGCTTGAGGGGGAATTGAGATGAAGAAATAAATAAGAGAGAGGCATTGACCTAAACAAGAGCAAGAAGATGGTTCAGAATGGTCTTGTCCGTACAGATGGTCCCACACTAAGATGTTTTGATATCTTAGTAGGAATGTAACCAAAAAGAGACTAAGAACAGATTTAGAAAGAAATAGACTTGATTTAGACTTAACAAGAAGAGAGATTATGAGAGACTATGAAGAACATTTTGAGACTCGAAAACTAGAGAGAACAATATGCTTTATTCATCCACTCAGGGTTACATAATATAGAGAGGGATACAAGGGTTTTAGTAAAGAAAGAGAAGAAAGGATGTGGATGAGATCAAAAAAAGGGGCGCGCCTAATTCAAACCAAGCTTCCTGGCCAAGTAAATGGCATCAGCATCTTTGACAAGATGCTGATCCTTCAAGATCTTGCTAGCCTGTCCACGCGGCTATCTTCTTCCTTTCCAAAGGGTGGATAAGGTTACCTCCCAAGCAAAGCAGTCGGGTGACTTTGGTTTTACCCGAATGGTAAAACTTGGTCGAGATGCTTTTGGTCGACCTTGTACGGCCTGTACGGCCTTGTACGGCCTTTACGGCCTGTACGACCATGTACGGACAAGGTCGACCCAAACCCTTCTCCTCTCTTCTTTCTAATCAACCCCAAGATAGATACCACAACTTGACACTCCCCCTCAAGCTTGACCATATGGAACAAGTCAAGCTTGTAAGGCTATGAGGTTTTCCTCATTAAAAACCTCACCAAGGAAAACCCTTTTGGGATAAAACCCTAATGAGGGAAAAAGAGTAAAGACCCCATAGCAGGGGACTAGCTAAGTTGGGTTAGATCAATGAGTCCCAACCTCACATGGATGGACTCCATTGTCTTCTGTCTAGCTGCCTTTGTAAACACATCCGCCAACTGATCCTCACTCCTTGTATAGCATGGCAAGATCACTCCTAATCCAATCTTTTGCCTCACCTTGTCGCATCAACCTCAATATGCTTGGTTCTTTCATGGAATACTGAGTTGGAAGCTATATGGCTTGCGGCTTGGTTATCACAATGCATAGTCATTGGTGTAGACTGATCGATTTCCACATGTTTTAGAATGCCTTTGATCCACACCAGCTCGTTTGTAAGCTTCAGCATTGACCTATACTCAGCTTCTGCACTGGAACAAGAGACCACCTTCTGCTTCTTGCTCTTCCAGGTAACTAGGTTCCCACCTATGAAGGTGCAATATCCAGAGGTCGACCTCCTGTCCATCCTATCTCCTGCCCAATCCGTATCACCATAGCCCACCACTTCGGTGCTCCTATTGCACCCCATCCATACTCCAAGGTTTGGTGATCCGTTTAGATACATCAGGATCCTCTCAACCATGTGCCAATGATTTGGAACTTGCATGTGTTGGATCACCTGGTTCACAGCAAAACATATATCAGGTCGGGTAATGGTAAGATAGATCAACTTACCAATAAGCTTTCTATAAAGCTTAGGATCATGGAATGGCCGGCTATCTTCAATCTCCCCCTCACGGGGAACTTTGTACCCAACCTCTAGTGGCATCTTGGCTGTCTTCCCTCCATGTTTCCCTGCATCTTTCAAGAGATCAAGTGTATACTTTCTTTGGGACAAAAACAAACCTTCCTTGGATCTACATATCTCAATACCAAGGAAGTATTTCATTTCTCCCAAGTCTTTAATTTCAAACACAGATTTAAGGAAGTCTTTAGTGGACTGAATACCTTCCTTGTCACTTCCTGTGATGATGATATCATCAACATACACAAGAAGGACAACTATACCTGATGTGGTTGAGAGAGTGAACAAGGTATGATCCAGTTCAGATTTCTTGAACCCTTTGCCATTGAGAGTAGTGCCTAACTTGTTGTACCAGGCTCTAGGAGATTGTTTGAGACCATAGATTGCCTTCTTGAGCCGAAGAACATTTCCCTTCTTCACTAAGTGTTCCAGACCTGGTGGAGGATGCATATAGACCTCATCTTCAAGTTCTCCTTGAAGGAAGGCGTTCTTCACATCCATTTGCCACAGACCCCACTCAAGCTTAACCGCAAGAGACAATATGATTATAATAGTGTGAAGCTTTGCAACTGGTGCAAAGGTATCCACATAATCTTCTCCATAGGTTTGAGTAAACCCTCTTGCAACCAACCTGGTTTTCCTTCTATCAATCTTTCCATTCGCCAAGTATTTGATGGTAAAGATCCATCTACTGGTCACTGCCTTCTTCCCTTTTGGCAACTCACTTTCATACCAGGTGTCATTCTTGATCATCGCACTTGCCTCAGAACCAATTGAATCCTTCCATTCCTTGTCTTTAACAGCTTCCTCATAGGATCTTGGTATATAACTCTCGTCCAGACTGACCATAAAGGAACAATGCTCTTCTGGATAATGAGTAAATGAGCAGACCACCTGAGATGGGTGTGCAACCGCTTGGGAATTATAGTATACCCTAGTTTTAACCGAATCAGATGGTGGTCTTTTTATCCTAGAACTTCTCCTCAACTGTTGCTGCTGTTCTACTTCCATTTCTTCAGGTTCTTCCTCCTCTTGATGTTCAGTACTTCTCTGACCTTCTTGACTATCACCACCTTGATCATGAGACCCGGAACTTCTATCTTCTTTGGGAGAATCAAACTCCTCTTGACCTGAATCAAACTCTCAACTGCTGTCAGAGCTTCCACCTTCTTGATCTTCAGTGTTCCCCCCTCATGACCAAGGTGGGGAGACTGATTTGCTTCATTTGTCCCTGCTGGACCATTTCCACCCGGGTTCTTGGTCACTCCAACGCCAAGACCTTCCAAGATAATCCTTAGAGTTGCTGCCTTATCCAAGGTAGATGATCTTGGAAAGACAGTCTTACAATGCTTGCCTAAAATGCAAGCTTCACACTCATTTTTTCGAAAACAACACCTGGTAACATCAGGTTCAAATCTCTAACATGAGGATGTCCTAGTCTAGCATGCCACAAAGCATTCTTATTTAAAGCAGAAGAAACATTAGTAAAGGAACAACTAAAATCAGAAACAGGATCAAGCTCTTCAAGCATATATAACTCGCCCTTGGTAACTCCTTTTCCAATCATCTTTTGGCTCTAAATATCCCGAAACTCAACATCGTTAGGACTGAATATAACCTTACAATTCAAATCATTAGTGCACTTCTTAACCGATAACAAGTTTGAAGTGAATTCAGGCATATAGAAAGCTCTTGAGTTCTTACTAAACAATTTTAGATTTCCCACTCCTCTAATAGGAATCTTATCACCATTAGCAATCATGACATGACCATTAGCTGGTTAAATGTCTTTGATCAGATTGGTGTCACTTATCAAGTGATGGGAAGCTCTTGAGTCAACTATCAATGGTTTAGATGAGCTATTAGCAATGTGACAAGTAACTTCAGGACTAGAACAATCAAGACTTTGGCGGTTCATTTCATTCCCTATTTTCCTACCGGTTCTATCTGTCCTAAGCTCATTCACATTTCTTAGCTTACTAGCAATCATTGAAGCACCAAGAGAATACCAATTAAGGTTACCAAAGGTGTTACCGTTCTCCTTAAGCATTTTGATGAGAGCTTCAATGTTAGACCTCCTTATGTAGTCTTGATCATTGTTCCTGCTGGTGCTTCCCGTGTAGGCAACAAGGGACTTTCCTTCACCTGCCTCCCTCTTATCATCATCGGTTGTCTTGCTTGAGCCAACGCCATTTGAACCCTCCGAGATGTGAGCTATGGCTTCCCTCTCCTTCATGAACTTGGCCGGCTTAAGATGTGGGTGAAGGATCCAGCACTGACTCTTCTTGTGGCCATGCTTCTTGCAGTGATCACAGTTACCATTGAACCTCCTATCTTCATACTTGTTGAAAGCCGCTTTGTTTGCCATTGGAGTTTCAACCTGATCAGTTTGCTCAGCTTGGTTAGCCAAGGTAAGCTCCCCCTTGCCTCCAAATAACCCAATAGAGCCTTGTTCCTTTTGTATCTGAGCACACACATCTTCAAGAGATGGGAGCTTCTCAGCTCTCAAGATATGCGTGATGAGGCTGTTGTAGGCTGGGTTTAGGGTGAGCAGGAGTCCAAAGACCTTATCTTGCTCACGCCTCTCATTCAACTCATCAGCATCGACCGTGCTTGGTCTCAGCATCTCTAGCTCGGACCAGAGTGCTCGGAACCTCCCAAGATGCTTAGTGAACTCCATATCCTCTTGTAGCAACCCATTGATTGCTCTCTTCACCTCAAACACTCGGCTCAAGTTTGAGATGTTCCCATACACTTTCTTCAAGGTATCCCATAGATCCTTTGTGGTTTCACAGAAGCTATAAGCTTCCATTTTAGGAGTCTCAAGGGATCCTTGAAGTAGTGTCATCACCATCATGTCTTCTTGCTGCCATTTCTCCACCTCACTTGTGGCACTTGCAGCTTCACCTTCTTGAGTAATGAGCTTCGGAGCTTCACCGGATGTGATATGACCCCATAAGCCCTTACTTCCCACAACTGTCTTCACCAGGCGAGACCACAACAGATAGTTACTCCCCTTGAGAGTAACCGGAACCTTCATGCTAACACTATCCATCTACAACAAGCTTGACTTCAAAAGCTTGTAAACGAGTAGATCTATACCTTAGAACACGGATGAACCCAGAAACAAGAGAAAAGGTTGAGTCTTTGAAGGTAAGAACTTGAAAGACTCAAGCTTTTACATCCCACAAGCTTCAAACTTCAGTCTTCTATCCGGATCTTCAAAGAACAGCCTTGGATCTTCAAAAAGCTTCAACCTTGATCTTCTTCAACTCGATGAACACAAACCCAGATCGTGATGAATCTGGCTCTGATACCATAAGATGTCTTGATATATTAGTAGAAATGTAACCAGAAAGAGACTAAGAACAATTTAGAAAGAAATAGACTTGATTTAGACTTAACGAGAAGAGAGATTATGAGAGACTATGAAGAACATCTTGAGACTCGAAAACTTGAGAGAACAGTATGCTTTATTCATCCACTCGGGGTTACAATATATAGAGAGGGATACAAGGGTTTTTGTAAAGCAAGAGAAGAAAGGATGTGGCTGAGATCAAAAGAAGGGGCGCGCCTAATTCAAACCGAGGCTTCCTGGCCAAGTAAATGGCATCAGCATCTTTGACAAGATGCTGATCCTTCCAGATCTTGCCAGCCTGTCCACGCGGCTCTCTTCTTCCTTTCCAACGGGTGGATAAGGTTACCTCCAAAGGAAAGCAGTCGGGTGACTTTGGTTTTACCCGAATGGTAAAACTTGGTCGAGATGCTTTTGGTCGACCTTGTACGGCCTGTACGACCTGTAAGGCCTTGTACGGCCTGTACGGCCTTGTACGGACAAGGTCGACCCAAACCCTTCTCCTCTCTTCTTTCTAATCAACCCCAAGATAGATACCACAACTTAACACACACAAGCAAAACTTGCCTTGGACGTCAGGCATGAAATTCTGATTGATCATATATCTGTTGGAGGTTCCCTACACACATTCCTGATTGCTCAGAGACTCACAAGACCGTTGGAAGCAAGAACAAACAAAGATCACATGTGAAGATAAGAGGAGAGAGGCATTAGGTCATGTCACTTTCATCCTCTTGTCCCCTTGTGACAGATTTGAATTATATTGTTGTTTATTACTTCTGTCCTCTTGTAAGCTCATGTCTATATATTGTATACACTCAGAAATGAAAGGCAAGGAGAATAATCTCCCTTCTCTCTCTTAATCTCCAAATTCGTCACTCTCTCTCTCCTCTCTCTCTAAAGTGTGCGGAAACTAAATCTCTTGATCTTACTCTGTTCTTCATTGTTCTGCACCCAAATCTCACATAAACTCAACTATTTCCTCATATTTTCACAATTCTAACACTGAGATCCTCAAAGCTCCCAACTTTGGAGGAAGTATGTGCTCAAATCCAGAAGGAGGAAGGGTCCTTGGGGTTGTTTGGTGGAAAAGGGGATCTTTCCCTGGCCAACAAGGCTGAGGCATTTCAAGCTAACAAAGCTATATACAGGCCTGATGAAAGAAGAGGTGGTGAGGATATGAGGTTTGGAGGCAACTGTGATCACTGCAAGAAGCCAAGTCATAAGATGAGCCAGTGTTGGATACTCCATCCCCATCTCAAGCCGGCAATGTAAGACCCTATCCGGCCTTCTAGGCCGCGGTCAAGCCTCACGTCGCTCGGTCCTCTTCCGGACCGAACCTCTAATTTTTTTCGCCCGTTATCTATATTATCGCCCATAGGCGAGGGCTAACTTTGATCTTAGCTCTTAGTCGTTCCCTAGCTTAGATCAGGTCAACTCATATGCAGCGGATTATACTATATTAACCATTTGTCTAAAACCAATCTAACACTTGTCCAATCTAATCGTCTATGCCTTGGTTAGTTCGCTTAACTACCTTACAGCTTATAGATCGATCCTTACATGGTACAAGTCATACAATTCTGAGGTTCCATTCCCCTAAACCGTTCTACCAGCATCCTAGAAAGATACTACCTTATTCAAGTATTTGCCAAGTCATACCTTGGCCACATCCACGAGCTTGTTAGCTCATCGGTCCAGCTGAATTGTTTAGCTCATCCTCTTAGCTGACTTAGCTAGCTCATCCAGCTCATCGAACCGACTCACCTCAGCTAGCTAGAATCGAGCTAAGGCCAGCTGCCTCAGCTTGTTTAACTAGCTCATCCAGCTAGCTAAGATGAACCACTTCACTTGAGGTTCCATCTACTCTCTTCTAGCTGATCGAGCTACAAGATAGCTGCGCCCAGTTCCCTGCCAACTCGTCAACCTCTCTTATACCTGCATAAACATCTCCCCTTGGGTACTTAGTCATTCAACCAACCATCCTCACTGACCAAGTAACCTTTGGGAAGTCTTCAATGGTAAATGACATTCATCTGGCTCTTCTCAGCTCATGCATCATCCTTATGCTTTGTAGAATATGATACCAAGTCCCTCTCATGGACTAACAATACTCATCAGATCCTAAGTCAATCAACCAACCATCCCACATGACTCAGACCTGATGAGTCTTCACATATACCTAACCGGCCATGGAACTATGTCCCATTGAACCCGATCAGTCTTGCTCTTACAACCGATGCACCCTTTGATCAATCTGATCAGACACCTTGATCCATCATCCATGAATCAGGTCGTCCCTCCTTGCCATGATCAGATCACACCTGACCTTCCCTGCATAATCACAACCAGCTCCATACTTGTGGTCCACGCCACCCAGTACCAGCCTTACCCTCAGGTACCAGTATGAAAACAAGCAGACATGTTCTATAACCACTCAAGCTCAATCAATACATAATAATCCGATAACCTAGTACACAGTTCTAGCAATTGCATGGTTCCGTTCGCCTAGAACTAGTTCCTGCCCAAAATGGACCATTTTCAAAAGTGCTCCTAAAACCAATTAAAATTCATGATAATTCATGATAAATCACCACTAAGAGAAATCCATAATCGAAATCCACAGAAGAAATCACTTACCTATAGATTTCGACCAAACAGCCCTAGAACCCTAAAAATGGACCTTGTCCTAACCAAGTCCAAATCGTGTCTAGTCTGTTCCTATAATTCCCATAAGTCAGAATACAACTATTGTGATCTAACTCAACCATCAGAACACATAGAATCCGATTTGGGTTCATGAGACAGAAACATAAACCATGAAGTAATCATAGTTAAATGGGTTACCTTATACTTGATCTTACCAGATCTTGTGGCTTCCATTGTCATGGACAAACCTGCTCCTCTTGCACCCGCCTATATCAAGTCTTATCACATACTTCCAGCATTTATAAGATCCCTCCATGGGTCGCACCAATCTTCACTTACATTGATCTCCCATGAAACCGGTTCTACATTGCATCCGCCTCCAAGGCTGTCCTTGCAAAGAAGAATGGATTCCGTCCTTCTCTCTTCTATCCTGAACCCTTGCGTGTGTTCCCAGGATGAAGAGAAAGCCTAAGACGTGATCATCCATGATCAAACTCCATCACAGGGTCGTCCCCAACTCCACTCTTGATTAACCACAAAACTGCCTTTCCACACACATCCACCCTTAAGGCTGTATTGGCCATGGAAAGTGGAATCCAGGCCATCCCTATCCTTCCCTGAACATTTGCATGTGTTCTCAGACTCTGGAGGATTCTTTTTATGTCAACAACACGGATCAAAACTCATCAATGGGTCGTTCATAACTTCCCCACTGATCTTCCCCAAAACTGCCTCTTTGTTGTCTTCTCACCACTCTTGGTCTTTGATTGTTGATTCCGACCATGTCTCTGTATTTTACCTTATTTCCAGGATGTATAAGGAGTCTCAGGCGTGCCTCTGAGATCCACTCCAGTCGGCCTTGCCTTCCCCAAAACGATCCTCCTCTTCTTGTTGCTTAATCTCCACCATATCCACCTTTAAGGCAGATTTCTTTCTCTCCTTTTGTCTCTCTGTCCCACGACTTGTACCTCTGTTTTTCCTATGAGAAAAGATGATTATTTTCGTGCCCAGGGTCCTGGTTATAAAGAAGAAGGCGTGGGTAACTTCCCTGGCCAAGGAGATACCATTTGGTGGGCAAATGGGCACCTTTTGGCCTTTCGCATCCTTTCGGCCATAATTGCCTCCCCTTGTATCCATTCCCCTATAACTGCCATATAGAAGTTCCTAGGTTATCCTGGACCCTTCCAGAAGTCCTTGAACCAAGCCCATACACTTCCCAAGCCATTGTCCCAATGGCCGGACCATAAGACCCAACCGGCTGACCCGACCACGGCCCGGACCGGTCAAACTGCCCAAGACCTTAACACTCCGTCTAGCTGAGATGAGCTGATCCCCAGCTGACCCAGCTGAGTGAGCTAGTCCATCCAGCTTCCGAGCTGATTCCGAGCTGCCCCAAGCTGGTCGAGCTTCCCCGCGGCCTCGTCCTGCTACCAAATGGCTTGTACAGCTCCTTTGAGCTTGTTTCCTTCTACATTTGGTTAAGTCTCAATGTCCTGAAGGTCTTAACCTTTCTTTTAGGCCATGGAACACTTATCTCTAGGTCACATGACCTGAGTGGTGCGTGTCCTTGCGCCATGGTCCGTCCCGGTGCTCTTACTCAGGATTGGGGACATGACAGGAAAAGTTCATGAAGGATCGTGATGCAAGAGCCCACCTTTCAACAGAAGCTGGTGGTTCATCCGGATCTGGTTCAACCACACGTGAAGGAGAAGGAAAGGCCTTGGCATCCCAACACACTACCTTAAAGAGCATGGAGCAATAGCTGGTCAGGAGGTCTGACATTGATGCCCTCATCAAAGCTCTCAAGGAGAATGGTAATGTATCCGGTAACCCTCTAGGGTACTCCTATGCTGCTTATAGCTTGCTTAGTATCCCTGATCATGTAAATAACTCTCACACTGCTGCATCTAGTTTGCTTAAGAAACTAGATCATTTAGAGCATAAACTTGAATCACCTAGTTCTTATCATACTCACAACACTACTAAACCTCTAGTTGTTGATTCAGGAGCCTCTCACCATATGATTAGTGATGATAATCTGATACAGGACATAGAACCTGCTCATGGTCATGTAATGATTGCTAATGGTGATATAGTAGTAGCCATAAGAGGAATAGGCAAGTTGAAACTGTTTGGCAAGGAGTCTAAAGCTTTTATATGCCTGAATCACATCTAATCTTCTATCAGTTAAAAGATGCACCACTGATTTGCATTGTAATGTCATATTAAGTTCTAATGAAGTGAATTTTCAGGATATTGAGAGCCATAAGTTGATCGGACATGCTTGAAGACACTGCCCCTAGTTCTGATTTTAAATACTCGTTTAGTTCTACTTCTGTGTTGAATAATGATACATTGTGGCATGCTAGAGTAGGTCATCCTCATGTTAGAGCTTTAAGCTTAATGTTACCAGGTGTCATGTATAAGAATAATGAATGTGAAGCATGTATCTTGGGTAAACTTTGTAAGGCAGTTTTTCAGAAATCGACTACTCTTTATGAAAAGTGTTTTGATCTGGTGCATTCAGATGTGTGGACTGCTCCTTGTTTATCTAGAGAAAATTACAAGTACTTTGTAACATTCATTGATGAAAAATCGAAATACTCCTGGATAACACTCATTCAAACTAAGGATAGAGTTCTTGATGCATTTAGAAACTTTCAGGCTTATGTGATTAACCATTACCATGCCAAGATTAAGATTTTCAGGTCTGATAATGGTGGTTAGTACACAAGCCTGGAATTCAAGCAACATCTAGCTCAACATGGGATCCTTCATGAAACGAGCTGGCCTTACACACCCCAACAAAATGGAGTTGCTGAAAGGAAGAACATGCATCTTATGGAGGTGGCTAGTTCGATCATGTTCCAGTCCAATGTTCCCAAGAGGTTTTGGAGTGATGCTGTGATGACTGCATGCTATCTGATCAACAGGACACCCACCAGAGTTCTAGATGACAAGGCTCCATTTGAAGTTCTGAAGAAGCAGAAGCCGGTCTTAAGTCATCTAAGGGTGTACGGGTGTCTATGCTTTGTTCTGGTACCCGGGGAGATGAGGAATAAGCTGGAACCAAAGAGTACAAGGGCTATGTTCGTGGGGATTCAACAACACAGAAGGGTTACAAATGTTTTGATCCAAAGACAAGGTGAGTTCTGGGGTCTAGGGATGTGAAGTTTGTGGAGTCAAGGGGGTACTATGAAGAGAAGAGTTGGGATGATTTGAAGGATCTATCCCAAGCCTCTGATAAGGCAGCTAGACTCCAGATCATTCTTGAAGGTCTTGGGATCAATACAACCCAGGATCAGAGAAGGCAAGAAGAACCTAACATTCATGAAGCTGAAGGTCAAACCCACCATGATCATGAAGGGGGAAATGGACCTGAGGATGGAAGTCAAGATGAGGAACACTCAAGAGATCATGATCAAGGTGAGTTAGCAAGGGAAGAGGGAAGCTAAGATAACAATGGACCTGAAGAAGAAGGTCATGAGGAACCAGTGGAAGAAGCACCACCACTAAGAAGGAGTATGAGGGTGAGAAGAGATCCATCAAACTGGGTTAACACTCGAGTGTACTACAATGCCCAAGCAGTAGCTCATCCAAGTCAGGTGGTATGTTCGTTTGCCAATAACACAATCCTAGGATCCTTCTTTGGTTCTGGAAAGAGATAACAAAGGATAATCCTCGCAAACAGAGAGACAAGGCTCGATCTGCTTCAAGGCGTGTGGTTTATTGGGGGACACGAGAGGGATGGCTCGACTCTTGATACTCCAAGGCTTTCTGATCCAGATATAACACACTAAATCAGAGAACCAAAGCCGGATATTACACACCAGTAACCTTCAATTCGTCCAAAGACAAGAGAGAAGAGAGAAAAAGGGTTTTCGATAAAAGACTGCTTATTTTAGAATGAGGGATGCAAGGGTTTAAATAGAAACCAAGGAACACGCTCCTTAGGTTTCGAAAACTTAATAACATAAAATCTATAGATTAAACATACCATAAGGTAAATAGATAGAGTAGTCTTCTTAGGCTTGGACCGATATTAGCACCTAGGAGATGTGTTAAAGCAGCTTGTGGCCTCGTTAAAAACCTTCCTCCGTAAAACCTCTTTGGGACAAAACCGAGAGCAAGGAAAAGAGCACACACAAGTACTTTGCCTAAGTACTAAATCGGCTAGATGAGGAGATAGCTTGAAAGGTGATCAAGGTATCTTGGATCATCAAGCTTTGTCCAAGACCTTCTTCTTGTTTCCATACGAGTCTAAGTAATCCTCTAATGGCTCCATTTAGTTTCTTGATTCTAGAACGAGTCATGGGACCTTCTGGAATGGCTAAGGCATCTTCATCAGCTGGTTTGTCCATGGGTGCATTCCTGGATACATCATCTTCCTTGTTGAGCTGGTCCATGCTCACATCACATTCATTGGTGCTTTCCATGATCACATCATCCCCTCCCTCTTCAAAAAGATTTGTCCTCAAATCTGTTTTACCTGCAATAGAGGGAACCACATCAGTAACATCAAAGTTTAAAATCAGATTACACTTACCCTGCAAGCCTCTTTGATAGGCATTGTTGCTGACTGGTTCGAAATTGTAGAAGGCATTGATCCATTTAGTTCCTGATTCATTACTCAAACCTGATACATTGAAACAAAGAAAGTTAGTGAAAGTTTGAGAGAATCTGGGTGTAGAGAGTGAGAATGAGAGACTTAGAACACGATTTAGACTAGAAAGAAGAAGACTTGATATGAGAGACTTCGATCCATTGATAGAGACTAAGAAAAGAGACAAAGAGAGACTAAAGGATTCTCGATATCTTATTAATGAACAAGGTTTATAAATATATAGAGGAAGTGGAAATCCCTACAACGGATACATGATAAGGTTAGGGATAAGCTTTTTCAACAGGCGTGTGGAGTCAAAGACCAGGAGCGTCCTGTTTGAATTCTTGTGGCTGGAAAGCTTCACACGCGAGATTCCTTTGGCATCTTGACCAGATGCTCTTCCAGCACGAGCCAGCCCGTCAAACGCGCGCCTTATCCTCTCAGTCAAGCTTGATCCGCTTGGTAACTAGTAAGAGTAACTCTGGGTAGAGTTACTCTTACCCGGGTAACTTCTCGTCCATGGTAAACTGGTTCGCCCAAGTTGTACGGACATTGTACGGACAGCTCTAAACCATTTTCTCTCATCTTCATAAGCCTTCCTCTATCATATTATAAGCTTGACCATGTGGAACAAGTCAAGCTTTGAATGCCATGAGATCTTCTTCATTAAAAACCTTTCCAAAGAAAACCCTCCTTAGTGATAAAACCTCTACAAGGAAAAGAGTAAAGACCCCATGGCGAGGGGGTCAGTTCTTTATGGTAAGATCCATGAGTCCTAGACGAGTTTGGATGGACTCAATGGTCTTCTGCCTAGCTGCTTTGGTAAACACATCAGCTAGCTGATCTTCATTTCGGGTGTAGCATGGCAAGATTTCTCCGGATACTATCATTTGCCTCACCTTATGGCAGTCAACTTCAATATGCTTTGTCCTCTCGTGGAACACTAAGTTGGAGGCAATGTGTATAGCTGCATGATTGTCACAGTGCATGGTCATGGGTGTAACTTGATCAATCCCCAAGTGCTTCAGTATACCCTTTATCCAAACAAACTCATTGGTAAGCTTCAACATGGCTCTATACTCGGCTTCAGCACTGGAACAGGCCACCACTTTTTTGCTTCTTACTCTTCCAGGTAACAAGGTTTCCGCTAATGAAGGTGCAATAGCCGGTGGTAGACTTCTTATCCATCATATCTCCGGCCCAATCTGCATCACAATATTCAACCACTTTCGTGCTCTAATTGCACCCCATCCAAACTCTTTGGCTTGATGTTCCATCCTGATACTCTGCCTACATAGAATAAGGGAGACAAAAGAGATAATAATAAACTAATATGGTCTGGCCGACAGAAAGGGACAGGTCCTCAACCACCAAGACCCCTAAATGGAACATGTGATATTTACTTTATTTAAATCCTCTACTTGCTTCTGCAGTCCAACGGATCTCTTGACCATTCAAACAAGTTTGAATTCCTCTTGGTCGATTCGAATTAAGTTTCTTGTCTTCCAAGCCAAGCTAAGTCAGAGTTGCTTCCTTGGGCGCCAAGGAGTTGTACGGACAGACTTGCTTCACAAGTCTTGTACGGATCACTTCCTTTTACTAGACCAGATGTTCTTCTCTTCTCTTGATCTCTTCTGGTCATTAATGTCTTCATGTCAATAATATGACGGATGAAAGATGGAGAGCCTCAGTTGCTGATGAAGCTAATGCCATGATCAAGAATGAGACATGGTATGAAAGTGAGTTACCTAAAGGGAAGAAGGCAGTAACCAGTATGTGGATATTCACCATCAAATTCCTGCCAAATGGGAAGATACCTAGGAGGTAGACAAGACTGGTGGCTAGAGGTTTCACTCAAACCTATGGAGAAGACTACCTTGACACCTTTGCTCCAGTTGCTAAACTCCATACCATTTGAATGCCTTTCTACAAGGAGAACTTGAAGATGAGGTCTATATGAAACCACCACCAGGTCTTGAGGGTCTTGTGAAACCAGGAAATGTGCTGAGGTTGAGGAAAGCTATATATGGTCTAAAGCAGTCGCCTAGAGCTTGGTACAACAAGCTGAGTACTATGTTGAATGGGCGAGGTTTCAGGAAGTCTGAGTTAGACCACATCCTCTTCACTCTCACCACAAACTCAGGTATTATTGTCCTTCTAGTTTATGTTGAGGATATCATCATAACTGGAAGTGACAAAGAAGGTATACAAGACACTAAAGACTATCTGAAATCTGTGTTTGAAGTCAAAGACCTAGGGGAGATGAAATACTTCCTTGGAATTGAGATATGTAGGTCCAAGGAAGGCTTGTTCATGTCCCAAAGGAAATACACTCTTGATCTTTTGAAAGATGCAGGTAAACTTGGTGGGAAGGCAGCCAAAATGCCATTGGAGAATGGGTACAAAGTGAAATCTTTAGAGAGTAAGAGAACATGTTTTGACAAAATCAAAGAGAAACTAAGAGAATAGAGAGTTTAAGAACAGATTTGTGCAGAGAGCCATTTTGGCTAAGAGAGAAAATAAAGAAGAGAACTGTATGATTCTTATTGATACTCGACAGTCATAATATATAGAGGAGCTACAAAGGTTTTCAGAAACAAAAAGAAGAGCAATTGTGTGGACAGGAAGTTTAGGCGCGCCTCTTTTCAAACGTTCGACTAAAGGGAGCCACAAGAAGATCATCAGCATCTTTAAGAAGATGATGATCACTTTACAGCCTGTACACGCCTTATCCAAACTCCTTTTCACCGGATAGACTAAGGAGAGACGCGGTAAGCTTCTCCGGTTACTCTTTGTTTTACCCGGATCAAGTTTTACCCTTTGGTCGAGTATTTGGGTCGACCATGATCTTTACGGCCAGTACGGATTGTACGGCCTGTACAGATTGTACGGCCTGTACGGACATGGTCGACACCAAACATCTCCAATCCTTTCTCTTCTTCACATACTTATTAACCCAATACTCTCTATCCTTTTAACTTATCAGCATACCTCAACTCAACACTCCCCCTCAAGCTTGACCATGTGGAACAAGTCGAGCTTGGGAGGCTATGAGGTCTTCCTCATTAAAAACCTCACCAGGGAAAACCCTTTTGGGATAAAACCTTGATGAGGGAAAAAGAGTAAAGACCCCATAGCAGGGGATTAACTAAGTTGGGTTAGATCAATGAGTCCCAACCGGCCATGGTTGAACTCCATTATCTTTTGTCTAGCTGCCTTAGTGAACACATCAGCTAGCTGGTCCTCACTCCTAGTATAGAAAGCTAAGATCACTCCTAACCCAATCATCTGCCTCACCTTGTGGCAATCAACCTCAATGTGCTTGGTCCTCTCGTGGAATACTGAATTGGTGGCTATGCGGATGGTTGCTTGGTTATCACAATGCATTGTCATTGGAGTGGACTGCTCAATACCAAGGTGCTTCAAGATGCCTTTAATCCAGAAAATCTCATTTGTCAACTTCAGCATTGCTCTATACTCGGCTTCAGCACTAGAGCAAGACACCAGCTTTTGCTTCTTCCTCTTCCATGTAACTAGATTCCCTCCAATGAATGTGCAGTAGCCAGTAGTGGACTTCCTATCTGCTCTGTCACCAGCCCAATCCACAT